>JAOEHI010000018.1:7663820-7701469 GCA_025447815.1 Percopsis transmontana | reverse complement strand
ACAGCACATAGCGCTGTTGGCAGAACTTAAATAGTCCCACAATCAAAACTAAAGGAGGCGCACCTGTGGGGCTAATCACTCCCAAGTGCGCAAATAGGGAAGGCACGCAAAGAGCGCGCATAGGCCTGTGCGCGCCGATCGTGACAGTACCCCCCCCTCTAAGGCGCGCCTCCCAGCGTCGCCTTTAATGTGGCAGGGCCAAGGACGAGCGGTAGCAGATGGAATCCTCCGGGGGCCGGACCAGGGACGAGCGGCAGCGGCTGGGATGTTCCTCCGGGGGCCGGACCAGAGACGAGCGGCAAAGGCTGGGATGTTCCGGAGGCCGGGCCAGGGACAACGGTTCCAGCAGTGTGGACGAGCTGACAGCTGCTCCGGAGACTGCCGACGGTGGTGAGAGCTCCACAGCAGCTGGGCCAGACGACGACTCCAGAGGCGTGGACAAGCCGACAGCAGCTCCGGAGACTGGCGACGATAGGCTGGACCGCAGCGGCGGCTTCACGGCGGCTGGGTCAGGCGACGACTCCAGCGGCGGCTCCAGCGGCGGCTCCAGCGGCGGCTCCAGCGGCGACTCCAGCGGCGGCTCCAGCGGCGGCTCCAGCGGCGTGGACGAGCTGACAGCAGCGCCGGAGACTGGCGACGATGGTGAGAGCTCCACAGCGGCTGTCACTCTCTCCCCGTTCGTCCTCTCTCTCCCACCATTCACTCTCTCTCTCCCACCATTCACTCTCTCTCTCCCACCATTCACTCGCACACTCCCACCATTTGCTCCCAGGGGGGGGCGCTGGCTGCGACGTCCCTCGTTGAACCCGCAGATGCGGGGGTGGAGGTGCCAGAGTTCCCCCTCTCCTTGGCGTGACCAACTCCGCGCGCAGTCGCACAACCCACTCCTGGTACGACCGAGGCCTAAGCTGCGGGTTCCCCTGGAGCGCCATAGCCCAGCCGAGAGCATGCCCCGTCAGTTGGAACATGAGCTGTGCTCCCCGCTCGACCTCCACCGTGCGCACGTTGTCCATCCTGCGCTCAAAATCCTCCAGGAATTTTTCCAAAGTCCCCGGAGAGCCGTCGAAGACGGTGGAAAAGGCTCCACCGCTCTCCCGCACCGGCTCCGCCACGGACAGCCGAGTGCTCTCCGGCGTTTTCACCAGGCAGCCTCCCCGTGTGTTGCTTCGCCACTCCGGAGAGGCAGACTTGCCCCCCCGCGAAAATCCCCGACACTCCTCACGCCACGCGTTGGGAGCAAGGGGCACGCCAGCAACACGACCACGCTGCCCAGTCGTCGTCGTCCTCATCACTGGAGAGGGAGGACTCCTGCCGATAAAAATGTGGAGCCCTCACCTCCTCGCCGTCGTCCGCCCAGGCGGTCGCCTCCCATTTCTGGAGTTCCGCCGTGAGCCAGTCCAATGTCTCCCCTGTTCCTTGCCGCAACCGCTCTGCCGAGGGATAGCAAACGCCTGCCGAGCCGAGAAAACCCGTTTCTCCGGACACCGTCGGGCCAGCGGGAAGAGACATTGCGGGAGCGTGTGCCTTGCGGGCCGCTACTCTCTTCTTACGGTTGGTCATTCTGTAGTAACGGTGTGTGATGAGCGAGAGTAAGCGCGAGCCAGCGATTAAGCGTTGTTTTAATAACGGAACACACACACACACAGGGCATAAGCCAAAACAATGACCAACAGCACATAGTGCTGTTGGCAGAACTTAAATAGTCCCACAATCAAAACTAAAGGAGGGGCACCTGTGGGGCTAATCCCTCCCAGGTGCGCAAATAGGGAAGGCACGCACGGAGCGCGCATAGGCCTGTGCGCGCCGATCGTGACAATATTGCTATGAAAGAATTGTTATGGCACTAACCTCACTATTTATATGACAACTGATCAATACCCACAAATCACTCCAATATTTTTTTAATATCTAGAAATAATAGACACTAGGTCACTAGTTAATCTTTAATTTAGAGATAGCAAAACAATTAATGATTCCCTCTATTACGGGGCGAGGATAAGAACCCAAGAGCAGGTAACAGACACAGAGGCTTGAGGCAGCGTCGAGGCAGTGTCGCATGTGGGCCTGGACGGAGGAGATGGCCAGCTCCTATTCCTGTGTGGGGAACGGGGGGCTGTTACATTCCGGAGGAGGATTGGCCGAGAGGACACAGCGGAGCGCTTGAGGACACTCTCGTCCACAAGTGCTAAACTTGCCACAGGAGGGAGGCAGGAAGTTGAAGACGAGAGCAGGAAAGGTCGACTGTTTAGCTCACCAGCATCTCCCCCATTGCAGGTGAGCCAGCTCTTCCCGGTCATATGGGGCAGGAAGCTCTGAAATGGCCCACCTGGCCCTGGTCCTCCCAGGCTGGTCCCTAAAATGAAGTACCCATTTTTGTAAACTTGTTTAAAATAAATGTCCCATGGTAACATTGCTGAAAAATAATGGATCTTAAGGTCTTAAATGTTAAACAACAAAGTCAGGGCCCTAATTGGCAGAGATTTCCATCTCTCAATATTCACATTATATAAACCTGCTGTGTAGAGTCATTTCAGAGGGTGTATCCCTTTAGATTCTGTAAACCCAGCTGATAAAATTGATTTGTGTAATTGTTTAGGTAGAAGCACCAGCCAAGAGCAACTCTAAGTCAATTGGCGCTAACCTAAAACTGCCAGTGACAAAGGTAGAATTACTGAAAATGCAACAACTTAGAATTACCAAATAAATGGAAAAGACCAAAAGGCTGGAATGTGCATTGCCAGATTTTATGAGGTAAAATAAAATTTTATACAAACAATGTCCATACATATTTTGGACCACAAAGGTCTTGGAAGGATGATTAATGAATACACATACAGATATTTTATAAGATTTGAAATGTAAATATTGATATTATCCTTTTAAATTACATGCAAATGACCACAGACTGTCTTTAGTATTATGAGGGAAATTGTATCAATCGAAGATTACTGATTATCTTTAGGCTACTTATTGGAAATGACGTGGCTGAGCAAAAGGGGGTGGGAGGGGGTGTTCCAGCACTAACCAGAACGTTTCTCAAGGTCAATTGAGAGAATAGCGATAACACGCCACTCACCAAATCATCTCTAGTCTCTCTAATGTAAAAATTGACCAGCCCCTTTATCCCGACCACAGTGGATTGGAGAGTGGCTGTGGTACATGGTTGTGCAACCCTTCCTTCATAATTCAATAAGGATCTGTTTCACTACAGAGAACACTGGCGTCAGAGAAGGGAAATCTTTAGGGCAACAAAACGCAGAATGAAGTGCAAATGCTGAAGCTTGCCGAAAGGTTTCGATTTTGGTTGTCATGCGCTCTTTGATGGGGGTTGAGAAGGTTTGGTCCATCGCCTAATGTGTTCGTGTTGGCGCTCGCCCTCGCACTGGAATGGGCCCCAGATGTCTTTTTTTTTGCGAGCCGAGGACCTGAAGCATGAAGAACTCGTAGAGTCCCCGTGCTGTTCCAAAAACCACTGAGAGCGTACACTCAAATGGGCACCATTTAATGAGTCACACGATTGCTTCAAAGTGAAATTACACCCATTTAAACCTGTCTTACACGTCACCCGTAGACAAGAAGGAAGAAAAAATCTACCTTCAATTTATAGCTGAATGAAAACCGCAAAGACAAAAGGGGTACATGTGCAAGTTATTATGGATCTACTCCCATTCTTATTGATGAGAGCAGCATGTATAAAATAGGGGAACAGTTTGGGGGGGTGGGGGGGCATAATCGCTGCCTAGCACATTTGTATGATACCAGACTTTGAAATGGGAATATCAAAGGAAAGCTTTTTTGAACAAAATGTTAACTTTCTGCTGTCTTTGTTTCTATGTTCTCCACCGTGTCCACGTTGGGTACATAATCATCATTTCAGATGTTGTTTCACCCCTTCAAAGGCTTTGTTCTCCATTACTATATCACAGAGGATCACAGGGAAGTCAGAAAGCCAGCTCGCTGAAGAGAAACAGCCGTGAAAAGGTACCGGCTGAGCCGCTGACAGAGTACAAAGAGGGCAGAATGTTTTGGCATGTAGTGCCTATGCTCACATACAGTACATGTGAATATAGGTCTTTAACAGGTTTCATACAACACTTGGGATTTATGGATAAAGCAGGGGGTTTAGTCCCCACATCTGTCCACAAGAGCGAGGGAAACAGCAGTGACTCCACTCTCACCCATATGAACTCTGGAGTTAAGTTGTTTTGTTTTATTTATCCGGTGTGGTCCTGAGATCCCAAACTAAGACCCTGCAGCTGTGACACTGTCAAGAGGCAACAAGCGTGGGCATGTGTGGTGGCAAGCCCTGTAACAACTGTCAGAGACATTTTCCAGTGGCAGAGGCTCTGTCACAATGTTTAGATGCACATTCATGTTATTTTTTTCATTATTCACAGTCACTATTACAAAATCACAAATAGTGGATGTCCACACTATATGCCATTCAGATTATTGACATAATCTAAATACTAATGGAATATGTGTGTGCATGTCACATGGCATTGCACATATTCTACAGGGATTTCCAGTAGAAACAACATACAGAAGCTAGCATGGGAGAATGCTTACCAGCCATCAGAACCTAAAAAGTTATTTTTAATAACGATAAGTCGAAGAAAAAAGTTAAGTGAGTGGAAATAGAGCATCTTTAGGCATTATTTTAGGAGGGTTTAAAGGGGTGCCACAAACTTCCAGAACACAACAATATGCAACCCAAACAACCTTTAATGTTCTCAACAAGGCTATTTCGGTGTAAACCCAATATGTGGCTCATACTTCAACAGAGGAAATGGGCTAATAAATATTCTGCTATGCTTTTGATATACATAGTTTCCTGCGTCTTGCTGGGCTCTCATGGCAAGCAGCTGGGCAAACTGGTCGGGTTTCAGAACTTGTAGCCTGGGCCTTAATGCCTTCCATCGGCCATCACTTCCCCCCTCCATCCTCCGGGAGAGGATAAGAAAGGGTTGGGGGGGAAGTAGCACGTGGTTCCCCCGGGCCCAGTTAAGGGCCTGTGGGCTGCTGGCGGAGCCTGGATGGTCTCTGGGACCGGGTGTGGGGAGGAGATGGAGGTGTTTGTCTTGAGAGCGCGACGCTAAGAGGACACTGAGGTCAGCTGGTGAGATACACTAAGCAGGTGAGAGGTGGCCGAAGAGAGGTGTGTGTGAGTATTTGCCGATGTGTGTGTGTGTGTGAGTGTGTGCGCGTGTGTGTGTGTGGGGTGAAGCCAGGTAACACGTCTACAGTAAATCTCTCCGTGTCTCAGCAGATGTTGAGCAGAACATTCTGGCCAACACAGGACATGGCTGTCCAAGTGTTTGATCGTGATGTGTGTGTATGAGTGTGTATGTAAAGTATGTGTGGGCGAGCATGTGTGTGTGTTTCTGCATATGTGTGTGTGTCTGCATGTAGGGCTGCGCGTGCGTGGATTCCTGTATGTGTGTGTGTGTTAGTGTGTGGGCATATCTGTGTGAGCCTTCATATGTGTGTGTATGTGTGTGCGTGCGTGCGTGCATGCGGTTGTATTGTGTGTGTGTGTGTGTGTGTGTGTGTGTGTGTGTGTGTGTTAACACAGTACCGTAGCCCCGCCCTGCACATCTGGAGCAGAGGGCCATGAAGGCTGTCGAGGGCCACGGTCCCCTCCTCATCCTCGGCCCCATTATGATTCCCATTCTTCTGGGTCCATAACTATCCCACACAGCCTCATTCAACACGGCAGTAGCCAAGCCAAATGACAAACAGACTGGAGTCATAAATTAGGATATTTCTAACTTTAATGGTTTGCACTCTTATAATGTTTGCCACTCGTTTTGTTCTAGAAAACAAGGCACCGCTGCAGTTTGATTTGCCTCACATCTTTGTCATTAAACAGCTAAAACAAAACAAGCCTGGCATGTGTAGAGAGGCATTAATTCTTCCTGAGAAAACCTTCGTTCATAATGTAATTACTAAGTGATTGCAGTGACTTTAAACCCATGTTACAGACACACAGATGTTATATCTCATTGTGTAATTACAGCTTTTAGTCTTTGTTCTCAAATAACCCAAAACAGCCGTCGTGCCCGAGACTATTGTTGAATAAATCAGCCAATAGCAAAGGTTTTCTCAAGCGTAGTGCCACTATAAAACCTTATCGAGTATCACAATTATGTTCAATTACAGCAACGCATGAATTCTCTCAATCTGTTTATTGTCTTCATGTCATAACATCTGCCTTGCTTCAGATTAACTTAAAATAAAGTTCAAGCTAGTCTCTTCTGATTGGATAACAGCAATAATCAACCAATCATGGATGAGACAGTGTACGAGATCCCCATTCCTTAGGAAATAGGAGTAGAGGAGACAAGAAGCTAGGTGAGGAGTGGAGACAGGTGGACAGATGGGAAAGAGGAGGAGAGGGAAGGAAAGAGAAGCCTGTCGCTCAGCCATCCCCATCAGACACTTAATCACACAGGCATGTGGCAAAGTGTGGCAAATGCCTGCATACCCCACTCCATGTTTTGTGGTTGAAGCTGGTTTCAGACAGGATGGATGTGGCGCTGGTGGCAGCCTCTCTCAGCTTGTTCCTGGTATGTTTGTTTTGACAGTCAGCTTAGACCCTGCGGGTGGGCCCCGCTCTCCCCAACCCATCCACAAACAAAATACATTTGGTTTACAGAGACAGAAATAGAAGCCACATGATCCTTCAAATATGGAAAGTTGTTGCCCAGAGAACTGTATAAATAGGCTTTTCATTTGTTTTTATTATTTTATTTTCGTCTCTATGCCTTCTGACTTTACTCAAATACTCAGAACATAAATCAAATGCTCCATGGCCTCGCCTTTAGTCCCCAATTTACAACATAACTAAAACCCCTCCAAGCTGCACATCTGTACAAGGTGCCAATGAAGCGCTATGAAACTCACACCAAAGCCAGTGCCAGGCAGACAAGAGAACAGGGGGATCTAAAACCGTTCCCACCGGATGTGTGTGTTGAAAGACAGGACCACGATGTATTGAAAAGATGTCCCTTTCCCTAGTTTCTCTATATGTAAATCCACGCTCCCCACAGGCTCCATTTCTCCGTGAGGTATCTATATATGGAGCCACTTTATTATGGACAAATCCCCTTTAATGTTCTTGTCAGCGGTGGAACAGCTGGAGCAGTGATAAAAATGAGGAAGCAATCTGCACCAGCTGTTGAAGTATTAATACAAAAATTAACTACTGTGTGTTGGTTAATTGCTTTCTGCTTAATGTGCTTTCAAAGCCTCGATTCCCTTTTTTCCGTTACACAATCACAAATGTGGCAGGATATCTCGAGGCCTGTGAAATTAAAGATTCCATTTTGAGGAGGGCCCTTCCCCCTTCCATATCCCTTTTCTTCTCACGGCTGAGTAGCTCTAATGGACTCAAGTGTTGAATAACCAGAATGGTCACATTAGACACCTGCTACTGTGGTCGCGCTATGCTCCCATAGAGAAACGCCACTCGGCCACTGCAACACAAGCCCCCGCTCGTCAGTCAAAAGCTCATATGCACATTTCCATAAGCAAGCCTGTAGGTTCATCAGGCAGTACACACACGCCTACACATCGTCTGATTGACGACAGTAGATTTCAAACAGTGCACCCGGTGTATTTGCTTTAACTTTAACAGTGTATGTGTTTAATTTGCGTTATTATCTGTTGCAACCTCACTCCACATATCTCTACAGACCCATACCACATGGAAGCTGTTAGCAACGATCTGTCCCTTAAAAAAAACACAGGGCTACAGCACATTTAATTCCACACCGTAAAAATATTAATCAGGGCCAGATGAAGTGGGAAGAATTCTACAGCGTTGTGTTTTAATGGATAATTTGAGGTTATTTATGCAGGATAAATATATGAGTAATGAGTCCCAGACAGCAGGACAGTGCACAGACAACTAGTCGCTGGACAGACAACTGGGCTTACTAAATGCTAATACAATGGTTTACAAAGTGAATTTTGGGGGGGGGGGGATTTCTAAAGTTTTTATTTGTAATTATTGTCTAGTTTTATATAAACAATGATGTTCACGACTGTTTGTATATTTATACATTTTCTGCAAAATTTTCATGTATATTTTATTTATTTTGTATACATTTAATTTTATTATTTTTTGTTATTATATCAAAAAGTCTCAAAAGGATTGAAAACCACTGTGTTACACCATCAGTCCTCACACATACTGTGGACTGGTCATATTGTACAATTATTTAATATAAACATACAAATCTACTGCTGACATAAAGTATACATAAAGTATATTTAGATAACTAGATTTTTAGGTGCTTTGCTATACAGAGTCTATTTCCAGCTTTGTCCATTAGATGGCTTACTTGTACTGCAAACTGGTCTCTTCTAGCTGAGGTTGGGGGCACATAGTTCATGATCTTCTACATCAGTGCTGGATGGGAGCACAGTGTGAAATATGAGAGGGCATATGCAATGCACAAGCCAAATAACAGACTTCTGAAAATGCATGTGTGCACTTATATTAAGAGAGCTACACAAAGGCCGCATGTACACACATAAATTAAAGCTAGCAAAATTGAAAACAATATTACAATATGTATATTAATTCAAATTCAAATTACTTATTGATCTTACAGTGTTATATTTTGCTATTATACTGCTTAGTTTTTCCTTTTATTATATTTTACTATTATTAGTATGATTGTTGTTGTTATTATTGTTATTAATATTAGTAGTAGTAGTAGTTGATACTCAAAAGGTTTTTCTATCAAGGTTGCATCTCTCAAATTGCATCTTAAACTGATTAAATGTAATTATTGATTTTATAATGTTGAGAAGGGCCCTTATGTAATATATTTATTTAGAAAATGCTAATAAAATGCTAATAACACGTTTCTCACACAAAGGATACAGATACAGAGAAAACAAAGCATATATCTCTGTAAAAAAAAAATATTAAAAAAAAGATAAATTATATAAGCAGTTCCATGTGTTGTGATGATGGCAATAGGCGTGATATTAAGGTGCCTTCAACTGATGGTGTTGGCTTTTATTAATAGCAAAAAATGCTCAGTATCCACTATTTAAAATTAAAGTGGTCTACGATGAAAACCAATTTCTTTAACCAATTTATTAAAAAATGTCTTGTGCTGGGCCGGGTATTTCCATAAGTAGTGCAAACATAATAGCATAATATCTGAGCAGAAAGAACATTTCTGTAAAAGTCATACTGGGTTTGAATGTGAATCGCATGTATCGTGAACACGCCTGTTCAAACAGCAGTGCCTCAAACTGTCATTAAACCAGACGTCCTCTGGTGGGAAAGGACATCTGTGGAAGAGCCTCTCCAATGATAACATGGATTTGCTCTAAAAGACGTTGCTTTTATCAGAGCATCATGAATTAGTAAACTTTTACGAAACCCTTTGCATTTTCAGTGTCTTTCCTAATGCGTTTGCTTTTAGTATGCATATTGAGGTATGCATTAAACATCCCTCCTCCCCTGAATGATTCAAGAAACTCATACACACAAAAACCTCTTCACAGCAAAAAGAAAACGGATGAACAAATAAACAAGAGTCTCAGTGTGTCCTGTGGGCAACGCTTATGTGCCTCTCCTGTTCCATCTATCTAAGCATTGAGATTTCAACCACGTCAACGGAGCTTATGTCAGTTGAATGAACTTCATGGGATATTTTAATTGTCTCTGTTGCCCCGGGAAACAAGGGTTGCGATTTTGGGCCAGGCGTTGACAAGTTTTTCACTTAGCGTTGAGAGGATTAAATCAATTCTGTTGATTGTGTATTTACTTGCATTTATTGCTTGCATGGCCACAGTTGTTTGTAATTAGCTTATTGCCTTTCATTTCACGTAATGTGATGAAATGCCTGTAGGCTAGCGGTCAGCCCTGGGAGCCCGCTTGGCGGCAGCGACTGGGCAGGCGCCACTTCCAAGTCTCCACTGGAGCCCATCTGATTGTTCAAGCCGAGGGAGAGAAGGGATCGCCGGGGCCGGCCGTCTCGCGTGAGGAGGCGCAGACAGAGAGGACGAGGGATCAGTGTCGAGGGACGGGTTGTGGGGGGGGGGGACCACCCGCCAAGATGGCGGCATCCTCCAGCCCTCATTACCCCCAGGAGCCTTCCCCTCACATGCATGTGTAATTACCCCCACCCCAGCTCTGACAACACCTGATACCCACAGGTAGAGCAGGACAGAGGGGGCATTCCACTGATAGGGCCCCAAATCCCAAGGGCCCTCTTAGAGAAACTAGCATTCAAGTCTGCCCACACACAGCAATCAAAGACCCCCATGACACAAAGACCAGTTATCTGTTCTGAAGGCAAAGAGCTTTGTAGTCATGGAAAGGAATTGTTCCACCTAGTCACTATTCTGTATCATTCCTGCTATTTAGGACGAGAGGAAAACTGGAATCGCTGTAGTCCCTGGACTTGAACGTTCCCTGACAGTTTAAGGACAGGGAAGCCTTTTAAAGTTCATTCTGTCAACCTTCTGCTCAACAGAAGGACAAGGTATTTGGCTCAACTATTAGCTGGACTCCAGTCAACAGAGTTTTAACGGGCTGGCCATCTCCCCTGAAAGCGAGAGCTGCTCCAGTATGACTTTCCTTTTCTTCGCTTCCCAAACCAGTGAAACATACCCAGTGTGCACTGCAGACACTTGTGTTTATGGGAGAGGTCAGTGTGCCACATATGGTCAGCATGTTAAAATACACACGGCCCCTGCCATGGGTGCTAAAAATGTATTGCGGCTGTCTGTATGCGCAGGAATAAAATAAACTCTGAATTTTTCAGCAAGCAGAGCTGAGAATTTAATGATTGAGTATTTGAAACTATGGTCAGATTTGTACATGAAAAAGCTGTGAGGAAAAAAAAACACTGGGCTCTAAAAGTCCAAAGATATTGAGTTAGACGTCAGCAATATACAGAGGGCTGTTTGACTTGGCAGGCTGGGACGCATAGATTTGCCCGGGATAAGTGTGTGTCACACGCCATCTCGGAGGATAGCAGGGGCGCAGTAAGCTGTAGGAAACTGGTGGTGAAACTAAACACATGCAATGACAGCCACAGGCACTCCGTGTGAGCCAAGCAGCCTTTGCTCCCAAAAGCCTGGCCTAAAGCGAGAGACCAGGGCCACTGATAAGAGGAATAAAGAGCAGAACATGTAAAAATATGAATGGTTATTAAAAGCAAACTATTGTGCACAACTTAATTCTGAATGTTTTCAGTGTGTTCTGCTGCCTGTTTCATTTAAATGAATGATGCTCTGTGGTGCTGTAGCAGCCTAGTGGCCATTCGTTTTAGCTAAATGGTGCATGCTTGCTTGGTCAGATAGAGCTGTAGATAGCCGGATATAAATAATAATTCTAATCCGTGAGGACCTCTAATCTGTGATCATAATGCTATCAGCAAGTCTTCACACACACTAAAGTTGGTAGGGGCATTTTTATAAGCAAGCATCTCTCAGTGGGCGGCAGACTGGTACTTTCCCTGGTTTCCAACACTGAAAGTTCAGTATCTGTTTTGGTTTAGTTGAATGATTTTCTTATTATTATATTATTTATATATTATTATTATATAATTACTTATTATTAAGATTTAAATTTTTTTACTATGATCTCCATATTTTAAATACATTATTTTGACAGCCTTATCCTTTAAAGTATGAAATGTGCAACTTAAAAGAGGTTGGACTGATTGACTCCTGACAGAAGCTAAATGTGTCCCTCCCTATCAAAGTGTCCTTAAGCAAAGTAAAGTCTACACACACACACACACACACACACACACACACACACACACACACACACACACACAAACACAACACAAACCAGGTTGGGAGTGTACAGTCCTAAGGCGTCACTGAGTGTTAAAACAAGTTCAAAAGGGTAAACTGGTGTGATTCTGGGCGTTGTGCGTGACGCCCTCTATTTACGAGATGGGGCGTGGCTCCGGGTAAATTTGCGCTGACCTTTGTCAGGAAGAGTGTGTCCACCTTTGGGCTCTGGGATCCTGTCCTCCACCAAGTACTTGTGGGTAATACTCCAACCATAATTCGGTCTCCCACTGGGCAATGAAAAGCCTCCCCTGCCGTTTTTTCCCTCCCAAGGTCAGGCGCTTGCAGGGCATTGTGGGAAGGAACGGGTGACTGAGGAGGAGGGGGGGAGGAAAGTGGTGGGGCGCTCGTATAAAAACACATGTAATGAGAAAACATGTGGTGTGTAACTATTGGAAGTCATCAACAACAGAAAATAATAATTAAAGTGTAGCATAAAAAGAAGAAATAACTGCAGCCGTCTTTCCGTGGCTGGGAGACCACTGTCATCATGTCTCAGGAATTAGGCAAACATATGCTGGTCTGCTGCTGTTGAAACCGAGGCGCCTCGTTCAGGCTGCGGTTTGGGACATGAAAGGCTTTGTGGGATGAGCAGGAGGACTGGCCCTAATTCTGGGCCTCGTTGCCAGAGAATCTGGCAGCACACTCCGATTGTGGGACAGGGGAAGGAATGTGGTTACATATTCCAGCTAGGACCACAGCTCCAAACAAACCCAAGCAACAGTCTGCTGAGCAAACCATTCTGTCCGCGGTTCAACCCCCCCGTATCACTGCCACTGGAGGAGCAGCGGACCGACACCCACCTGACCGACCCCCCCGGCGTGCGGGTTGTGGCAAGCTTGGGGAGCAGGGACGGGAGAAGGTCGTGCTCCCACAGTTGAACTGGCGGCCCCCTCCTCCCCTCGGTCCCAGAGCCTGGGACGCTGGCGGTGAACTCCCTTATTTGGCCAGAATGTTTGGAAAACAAAGCAGGCTTTGTGTTGTTTTATTGCAGCCAATTAAAGTGTTAAATTTGATATCTATCATGGAGATGTTACACAGGGGTCAGGCCCGCAATGTGCCGGTGAGGGAAATAGAGACGGGAGGGCAATTAACAGGTCCCAATAATCCCCATGGAGCAGCTCTGCTGGGGTTAAACACGGCATGCCTGCGCTGTAACTCGATCAACTCCATAAATTGGATGAAACCCGTCTCTCCTCCATCTTTTCACAACCATGCAAGGCATACCCACAGAGACAAGCCCATCTTGATCTCTTCTCAAAACAGAGACATTTTCTAGTGTTTTTTGGCAGGGAGGGATTAGATTAGTCGTGTCTCCGTTTAGGGTACATATGATTATGGTTTACTGTTTACAAGTTTTCTCAGATGTACTCCGATGCCAAGACATGGTGGTAGGGCTGAAACCCATTCACTGCTGTGTGGCGCTTGTTTCGACAGAAAGCGACAAATGGAAACGTAGCGAAGAAAAATAACAGTGATTTACGCCAGATTCACGCAGACTGTACCATTGTTAATTGTTGCGGTAATATCTACAGTTTTGTCATAATATCAGTTTTTGATTCGAATGAACTCTCAGAATATATATTAATTCATTAGTGACGTGATTATGTACATTTGACACATAAAAAACAAGATTTGAAAGACCAGCCATGAGGCGCAGTATCGTACCCAGCCAGTGGGAGGCAGCACAGACTGGAGCATAACAACACCCATGGATACGCACATGGAAGAATGCCTATAAACTCACCTACTTCAGTAGTAACAGACACACACATGCAGATACACACAACCAAACACATACAATGGACACATCAATGCATAGACACAAACAAACACGCTCAGGAGACACTAATGCACTCATGCCCATGCATACAGGGTGAGTCAGTAGAGTAGTTTTGGGTGACCCGGGGTCAGGGCAGTGGCGACATGTGGCATCCAGAGGGAAAAGACGGACCACATTCGATATCTTCCTGTAATCCCAAGCCTCTGAGGACTGCTGGGCTACGGTTAAAGGCACCGCAAGTCCCGCGTTTCGCTGCACTTGTAATTACAGCGGAGCTGAGACAGAGGCAGCCAGCGTGACTGTTGTTTGCTGTATTGTTGTTGTTTGTTGACATTACATAGTTCTGCCCCACAACTTGTACACACCCCGACACAATCGTTTACACTTATGTACTCACGGGACACGGTCACGTGCGCGTAAACTCAAAGCTGCATGCAAATGTACACCACACATCAGGCACACACGCCCACATTCGTGCACACGCAGACACCGACACACACTTGCATCTGTCCACAGAGTGATCAGCGCAGGCCCGGAAAACCGTTGCCAAGACAGAAATATAGACAAAAATCTGTTTAGGGTCGTTGAAAGATTAGCACAGCCACTATAACAAGCAAAAACAACTACGTACTCTAGTCATTTTGGCGAGTAGATTTCAATGTATTTAGTGTGGAATGGAACATAAAAATGGCACTATGGTACCACTAACAAAAATGTAATCTAACTCAATAAAAATATGTTTTAAGAAGGCTGTTAGAGGATGTTACTCAACAATTTTCACTAAACTTTAGTTAACATATATCCAATATAAGAATAACATATATTCTCCTGTATTTAGATAGCACAAACTATGATCAGCAAAATTGCTGGCAGACAGCGGCTAGATGCTTTTAAGATGCTGACACTCATCAGAACCAAAAGTACAACCGTGTGTCTGTCTCTAGCTAAATACATACGCACTGCATATTTTCACTCTGTAATTTAATGTTCGCAATTAAAAACTCCAGCGCTGTCTCTTGGAGTGCGTAATTTACTGATTCAACGCCTTTAAATCAGGCATTTCCTTCTGTCACAGACTTGTGTCTCCCAGAGGAATTTGCCATTCCAAACCACAGTCTGCAATCCCCACACTTTTTTACACAATCACACACTTTATCTGCCATTGCTGACTAATTACCAAGAGCTGAGGGTTTTGGGAAAGGTCTCGAAATTACTCTCTTGTGTTTTCTGTGGGCCAGCATTTGGATTGTTGCTTTTCTTGGGGCTGTTTATTGGCTGTTTATTTAAAGTGTATGAAACTGGGGTCACATGTTAGATGGGTCACAACAGGGTCAATTTAACAACACATCATATCAGAAATCTACAGAGATACAAAAACTAGTATCTATTTTTGATGTGATATGTCATAATTAAAAAAACTATGGCATTTAGGGGAATTTATTTCCATTTCTGTTACTGTTTATTCTAAAAGATTCATCTTCTTACAATTGTTCTGTCTTTTTGCACCACAAATATGAAAGCCAAATACTGTGTATTGATAGGGTTACAATTTTAACAAAGGCTAACAATGACGTAGATATTTGCATTTGTGTTTTCTGCCAGTCCAAACATATGTGGTTTGGAACTCGGGAGCATATCATTGCATGTTTTTAATATATAATATAGCTACAGATTAAAAATCTATATTGAAATCTTTTTAATTATCAATCATAACTTCTCTGTGATCTACACTTGACAACACGCCAAGCCTCGGCTGATATGAGTCTGAAACACCTGGGCTGATTCATGTGGAGGCACTGTGCAGTGTACTGTACTATTCTATTGCGGGGGGAAAAGAGCTGTTTTAATGTTCTGTTCATGTTGAAGCGGCGAATTATGGAGACAGGGTGTGTCATCTCATTCTCTGTTCCTTTCATCATGATCTCCCCTTCTACATTCTGAGAAAAGCTCATTGGAGGCCACCTCACAGTTCTACCTATGACCTAGTTCAGTGTCTCATTGCCGGCCAGCAATCAGCAAGCAGTCAGCAATGTGTACATATAGGATGTTCTGTTTAAGTAGTATACATCAGCTGCTGTTGCTATATATTGAGAGATATGTGTGTATTCCTCTCAAATCAAATAAGTTCAAATGGAAGCTATAATAATAATTTTGTTGAGGCCTTCAGTATAAAAATACACCTGGAATTGTGTTTACCTAATAATTTTCAACAGGCTTCCAGCAACTGCACGTATGCTCCAGTAAAATAATTACTGTCAATAATATATATGATTCTCTTGGCTTTTGTACACTCAGAGAGACATCATTTTATGGGTTATGGACACATACATGGATACATGAATACAGTATGCTAAAGTAAGATGCAAGACTCAGTCTAAAGGCCCTATTTTAACGAAGCGCACCGTCTAAAGCGCATGGCGCAAGTGGATTTAGGCCGTATCCAAATCCACTTTTGTTAGTTTAGCGGCGGAAAAAATAGTCACCAGTGCCAGGCGCATGGTTCAAAAGGGTTGTATTTAATCTCATAATTATTCATGGGTGTGTTTTGGGCGTAACATGCAATAAACCAATCAGAGTGTCATCTCCCATTCCCTTTAAGAGGCAGGTGCTTGCACCTTGGCGGATTGCTATTATAATGGCACATTTGCCAAGTAGTAAGAAAGAACGCCTTTCTGCAGAGGAAATAGAGCTGCTCGTGCACAAAGTGAAAGATGGCAAGCATACCATCTACTGCAACAGCAGGATTCCAGCAGGATAAAATATCTTGTACAATAATAATCTTTTTTTAATCTTTTTATTTTTAATCATTTGCATGTTGGTGTGCTGCTGCGTACCCCTGTGTGTGTAACAAGCAAAGTGTAAGCGCATTGTGCATATTACTATCTTGATAATGCGCACTTGAAATAACAGTGAAATAATGTGCCATTGACTTCAGACCAGGTTTTTGTTGGTCAATGTTGGCTTTCCGCTGCCTCAAGATAGCAATGCGCAACAATTTGCCTGACCACACCTCATTTTAAGACCAACACACCAGTTTAAAGTTGAAAGGTAATCCAAATGACACAGCTGCAATCATAGCATTAACAGGTAGACTTTCTATAACTTTCTATAACTCCCATTCAACTGGGAACACTGTGTTTTCTCTAAGTATTTTTTTACAATTAATCCATGACTTCAACATGGAGCTGGTCCATCATAACAAAACTTGTGCTTGCATTACTATATTCTAATTATAATTGTGTTGCTTTGTTTCCAGTCCGATGTAATAAAACTCTTCTAACCCCAAAACCCAGATCTACCCAGAACCACAATTAAAGACAAAAAGTGCAGATATTTTATGATAAGCACTGCAGCCTTTACAACCACCAAACCTCGCCACCTGCTTCTGATTGACTAGTGGCATGTTATTTTGCCGTCACACACACAGACCAGCATGCATTGGGATTTATTTATTAGGAATGAAAAAAAGAGTCACTAATCTGTGTTCGGTTCAGATAGCGGACTCACTACACACACACACACACACACACACACACACACACACACACACACACACACACACACACAAACATCTGTGTGCCAGCTGAACAGGGAGCAGTCCCACTGCTGGGCTTTCACGTATCAAAGGGCCTGGGGTGATTTGGCACGGCCTGGATAGTTGTCCTATTTTACAAAAGACAAATAAGCAACGGCTCGGGATGTGGGCCAAGACAAGAGCGCCTTTGACACAACGATGAAACGGAAACTTGGGCCCTTGACATGTATGATCTACATGTGTGAAAGAAGCCGTGGCGGTTTTAAGACAGCAGTGGCGTTGGGACGTTCTTTATTAATCCTGCACAGCCGTTCACCGCAAAACAACGTAATTTGCAAAACCACTTGATGGCTTCAAATAATGGTTGGAGACTGCTTTGGAGTCAGGAAAACTGCCACGTGTGGAAAGTATTATGGCTCTAGGTGTGTGGGATTTTTTTTTCTATGCATGTTAGATTTTCAGATGTCACGATGTTGTGTAATTCAGTGATGTCACCAAAACACGTCTAATTACATACAGTGTGTAGTCACATTTCTCTAATAATGATTAGTAGATATGTGCTGTAACTTGTAATCTTCCCAAACCGCACTAATCAGCGCCACACTTTATCGTATAGAGTATAAGAAGAGAATTAGTGATGACTATGATGATGGTGGGCATGCCACCAATCTCTGTGATACCCACTCTAAATGAATAAACCATCATATCACACACACACACACACACACACTAATCACTGAAGTGTGGTCCCAGCTACCACAGCACAAATACAGAAAAACTACTTTGAGAAAATGAAAACAAGGGCTATTTAGGATCAAAGCTTCTGGAAAAGCAGAAGCCGCTGTCAATATTTGGCCAAACCAAACACGCAAACACATGTGGGGCTGTGTCTGAAAGATTTTTCAATAATGTTCAGAGAATTAGGGATACATCCTAACTAATCTAATTCTTCCCCCAGTGTGAGTGTGCAGTGACGCCATGAATCATCTCGGTCAAGATTTTTTGACAAAACTACAAAAAAGTACTTGTGGGGAAAATGTGATTCAGATGCCATAAGAGGCTGTATAGGCTAAATATGTTCATTCTGACAAGTGAGTGAAAACAGTACATACAGACATATTACCAAAAATTTCTTTTACCGGTGTTATTTGTTCAAAAAATTTTTTGCTTCCCTTTGTCATAGACTAAAACAAATATGCAGTTATTAAGAAAGTCTCGGTTTCCCCTATGGGCTACAAGAGGCCTTTTTGATGATGTCAAGATATTGAAACAATGTTTCTGATAATATGTTTATATATGTTTATTATTTATTTTGGGGGTCCGTGGGTCAAAAAAAGGTTGAGGACTACTGGCATAGATTATAGAAAATACCTAATTTTGGTCACTCAAATATGTAGGAAATCCCTTTTTCTACCTTTTGACCTTGTCTAGAGAAGGGCTGTGCAATGGTAAGACAACTTCCAAGACAGAAGAGTGAAAGAAGCTGCGTGTTTAAGAGCTTGGTGTGAAGTCTTTGAGTAGCCTTGTAACTAGCAGCACGCTCCACCCAGCTCATTTGGGAAGGAAGGAAAAACAAACCTTGTTTCAGTGAAGACTGGACAGACAGATTCATGGCCCTGAGCCAACTTGAACCCACTATCACAGAAACCTATGGTACATTCATTGCAAAGGGACATACTGAGTTGTGTTGTATAGAATTTAGCATTGCACTGAATAGAGAGAACTACTGTATAGAAAACCGAGGACAATATAATATACTGTAGTTACCTCAAAGGGATGTTAACATGTAAGATTTCTGGATGTGTCAATAATAATAATTTGAGTTAAAGGTTGAGAAAGGTTAATTCCTCGATTGCATGGGGGGGTAGAGAGGAATGCTAGCCACTCAGCACTCACATGTGGAAGGGGCATAAGCAGTCACAGTTTCAATCCAAAACAACAACCTTTCTTGTTATTCTGGTTTTAACCATAAAAGTAACTCTAGACTCAAACTGAGGAGAGTACCTGAATGGTATCCTGACATGACCTACGACCTGCTCTAAAGCACATGCACTGATGTGGGCTGTATGTGCATCACTGGTTTGTAAGCAGAATGTTTCGCCTTAAAGCACAGAGCCAAACAACAAAGACTCAACCTGGCAACACTGAGTCAGGGGGAAAACATGCACTTTAAAGACCAGAAAAGCCCTAATAAAAGCTGCTAATGTAGAACAGTCCCTATCAAAGGGATCCCTTCTAGTATTGAACACTTACATATCATATCATTGCCATTTCAGTCATTGTTCGCTCAGGGTCTCTTTGATGTGCAGGGTTGTTTTATTTTTGGGCTAATAGGAGCCCTAATGAGATACATTGACACTTTATAAACACTGTTTTGAACAGGTGGAACATGGTGAGGGGGATCACTTCAAGCCACTGTGTCCACCTCACATGGCCTAACTGAAGCCCCCTCCCTTTCACGTTGATCTTACAGTACGTATTTACCAAATCAGAATATAGTTAAATTAAGTCCAGTCTCGGCAATAATATCATGCTGAACAAATGTGGGAATAATCTGCAGTGTGGTGCTGACTGATAGGATAGTCATCTCCTGAAAATAGGGTCATCTATGCTCAAGACACACACACAATCACTCATGATTTTGCATATAGAGTTTTATAATGTCTTTCAGCCTGACATTGCACGTGAGATTTAAACAGGACTTCCTTTTAATAGGTTTCCTATAAAACTGCTCAGTAATCATGGTATTCAAATCACAGCAATAGCACAGCGCTTCCTTCTCTCGGTGTCTGGAAGCGATCCCAGGCAGGGAGGTGTACCACATCTAAGACCAATGCTGCACGCTCCCTCTGTTCGCAAACCAAAAAAGCTCTTTCCAGCGGTCCTATGTGATCATTTATTGAGGCTTAATCAACATGTATTGAGTGGTGTATGTACTTTGTGAATCATTTTATAGGGCCCTCTGTGCTCTCTAAGCCTCGTCCGCAGGGCTGCGAGGACTTTAGCGCCATTCCAGCTAAGGGCCACTGAAGCATTCAAAGAGAAAAGCTCTTGTCTCCGCAGGGCTCGCAGTGCGGCTTTAAGCTTCACTCTCATTTATGGGAATTGAAGAAAGGATTAATGTTCTGACTTTCTCTCGTGCCTTTCCTTGTCAATATTCATATAATAAGTATTACTGCAGAGCAGGAGGTAACAAGTCCTGGCACTTTGGTCAAACTGAAGTCTTTTTTTCAGGCCTCTCTATCCTGATAAAGCCGGGTATACATCCACTGTGCATTTTTGGCACGTTTTAAGCAAAATTTGGCTGTCGCTGATGAATTTTCAGGCCAACAACGTGGCCGAATCGGCTGTCATTTGACGCACATTGTGAGCAAGGAAATGATGACCAATAGACTCAAAGGGCTATCGGGGGGTCAGATGAATTTTGTCCGAAACAGCAGTTTAGCTCATTGGATATGCAACCATACTGTTGTAGAGAATGCAGGCTTCCAGCATCTTCTTAAGAGTGTACAAAGGTCCCTCGTGTACATAGTGTAAATACTTAAACTTGAAGATTTAAGTAATGAAGCCTAAAATATTACCTAATGTAACACTGCTGTATAGACCAAAGCAACAGTCTAGCTGAGAACTTGGCCGTGGCTGTATACATCTGTATTTTATTTGTATTATTTTTTATTTATTGCATTTTGTTATGCCATGGAGAGGAATGTCTAGTTTTAACCAAGCGGCAACATTCGATTGTTAGACATGAAGCCAATAAGGAAGTGCCAAAACTTGCAATTCCTTGAATGAACACTTGAGGCTGGCTCCAAAAGCGAGTCAATCCTCATAGACCCCCATGTTAAAATGTCCAACTTTACAGCAGAAATAAACATGTTTACAGCCTGGTACAAAAAACAGTTTTGGTCTCTATAGTTAATTTCCCAGTTCCTGACAACTGTATGGCGGGGGGGGGATTTTTATTTAACTCATCAGTTGAAATTATATTAAGCCATCACTTTATCCATTCATTATCCATAGCTGGGAGTTAGGCGGGAGTCTGACACTGCCAAGATGGCGACGGCCCGAGCCAGCACACTTGGCTTCAAACCTGTTCTTCAGAAACTCTATGGGTGACGTCACGGAGGGTTTGTCCACTTATTTATACAGTCTATGGTTTTAACCCATTTGGCCAATTGCTTTTATTTTACAATACACATGTTTGTCTTTATTTCCTAAAAAGGATTGTGGCCACAACACTCAGCTGGTTCTTATTCTCTAAATAAATGAAAATAAATGCAGTCTTTGGAAATTGTTTTTCCCCCTGTTTTTCCCCGAAAACCAAACCGAACCGTGACCCCCAAACCGAGGTACGTGAATTATGCCTCCTATTACAACCCTAGAGTGTAGTGTAAGGTCACATGATTACTGGTGTGCAAACCAGGTGGAAATTGATGCCAACGAGCAGGCAGACCCTGCACTGGTGGCCGAAAGAAAGCCATGTCTGTTATATGGCAATATTTTAGATTCAAGTTCAGTGACACTGACCAGAAAGAAGTACTGTGTAGAACATGCAAAGTGAAAGTCGCAACATCACACAACAAATTTGTATCAGCACCTTAAACAGCACAGAAAAAGTATGATAAATGCATAACAGCGAAGACCCTGACTAGTAAAGAGACAACTGAAAGCCAGCCTGTAAGCCAAACAAAACAAAACACAATTGCAGATATCTTTGCAAGTGTTATGCCATACGACAGGTCCTCACGGAGACATAAAGAAATCACTAATTCCATAACCTACTATTTGTCAAGAGACATGGTGCCCATGTACACCGTTAGCAAAGAGGGATATCAGAAAATGATCCGGGCCCTGGACAGGAGCTAACAGCTACCCTCGCGGAACCATTTCTCTTAAGTTGCTATCACTCAGGTTTACAACAAATCCCGTGGCGAGGTTTAAGTGGAAATTACTACAGTGAAGTTCTATTCAACTACTACAGACCTGCAGTAAAGCAGGACAACTGAACCATACATCAGCCTGACTTTGCACGAAAATGACTTGGAACTGCAAAGTCTCTGCTTGCAAATGTCGTATAATTTCTCCTGCGTGAGGAGCGTCAGGTTGCTATCACAACAGAGAACGTTACTGACATTGTTAATGTGGTGGATTTTAATCACTGGACCAGGTTTCATTGTTACGGACATAGACTTCACCTTGCCATTGGTAAGTTAAATTATTTGATCTATTTTATTACAGCGTTATATGTTGTACTCCTGTACCAGAGGTCGCATTAACCGAATATTTTCCGTCATTGACTGAATTTTTGAAGGCTGGAAGATTGGAACACTGATCGAGCGACCTACCGTAACTTTAAGTAATTCACACCCTGTTCAGATGGTGGGAAGTGGGAATTATTACATATTATAATTTAATATATATTTTGATTAATGCTATGTATTTTGTTCCCATCAGTCTATTAATATCATTTCATTGCTACTCTCTCCCTCTGTTGAGGGAGGCACAGAGAGAGCTCAACCTAACAGAGCATGCCATGGGGACAGATGGCCATACACGATGGGGTTCCTCACAGAAAATGATAGCAAAAGTCCTTCTTTCGACAGACTGCAAAGTGCGACACCTACTGCCAGGTAGGCAGTGAGACCTGGAGGTCCTGGAATCTGTAAACAAGGCACTCAGCCCACTCCAGGACTTCACAGATGCCCTGTCAGGTGAACGTTATGTGAGCATATCTTACCTGTTCTACATCTTCTGCATCTGAACACCTCAGTACTAGCTGAAGAGGAAGAGGACACTGGCCTGGCCAAATAATTGAAAGCAAAAATTCGGAACTACCTCTAAAAGAATATGAAGACACGCAGGACCGGCTGAACATGACAACATTCCTAGACCCAAGGTTCTGAACGCAATAGATCTATTCAGAAGAGACCCAGACTATAAGAGAACGAGTGATTTCTGAGTTGATGGTGCGTGAAACCACACACGCTCACACTGTTTACTTAGCTGTTTATAATTCCATGTATTTTTTGGGAAAATCCGCAGCCTGTAGCACAAAGCACCACAGCAATGGAGGATAGCTTCGATGTGGAAAATCCACCTGCAGTTAAAGCCAAGATTAAAAAATAATGCACAATAGACAACGGTTTTAGTGGTTGGGGTTTGATTGAGTGAACAACCTAAAGCATAATATTTATTTTATATCCAGTTTAATTTTTAGAAGACGTTGAACAATGTAGCCTATGCCCCATTTTTGTACTTTATTTACACCGTACTTAAATATCCTTATTTTATTGGGCATTAAACATTTTTATATAAATGTTCTTATTTATTGTTCTATTTATTTAATTTAGTTGTACTATTGAGAAAACAACAAATTTGGAGAAATGCCTTTATTTTGAAAGATATTTTTTGTTATTTAATTAATTTTGAAAACAGAACTCTACTGATTTTTTTGTTTATTAAAGCTTTTATGTTAGTTCAAGTTTGTATTTTTGAGTTGAAAAATACACATTTTAAAATTCAGTAAACTGTGCATTTTCCTTGATAACCAAGCAAGTAGACTTGTTTATTATATCGCAATCGCAAATTGCAATATTGTCCACAATAATTGCAATATGACTTTTTCACCAAATCGTGCAAGCCCTACTGACTATGAATGCAAAATCTGTAGGCAACAGGACAAGATTTTGTGTTCTGGTTTCCGTTTGTAGTCTGTTTGTAGTCCGAGTAGTATTGACCAATCATGTTTGAGCGGGCTTTGGTTGCATGCAGGTAACAGTCCATGTGGAGAGCAAAAAAGGCAGAACACATTGGCCGAAATGCAATCTTGGAAGAAAGCGGCTATCGTCTTACGACAATTTTGCTTAATCTCTATAAACAGATACATTATCTGCATATGAATGCAAAACGTCGTCTCTCAACTCCATTCTCGAATCTCAAGTTGCTAATCGGACTGTTAACAATTGACAGTGCATGGAAGAGGAAGTCTTGGCCCATATATTATCCATTATCCAGATATCCGCTGGCTACACCGGAACCCCTGAAATATTGTCCCTTGTCCTAAGAGGTTAATCATTGTCAGACCGATTACTGATGGGTTCTGAGATTGGGTACAATGAGACGGACAGCAATGTGTAAAACAAAAACATGCTTTCTACTAGAAAATGTTCAAGGCGTGGTCTTTATAGCTCGCTGAATATTACTGAGCAAATTAAACTTGTAGCAAACATTTTGAGCAGTTTCGGATGGTGGCAGCATATCAGTGGTAGTGATCTACATTATGTGATACATTGATTCAATAACGGTAAAGAAGCAGGTCAGTGGTAGGGAGAGTAGCAACACATTTCCAGTAAATCAAACAGTAGACTTCTATCTCTCTCTCTAGCTGCCAAAGGAACGTCACTTATCTCTAGACGTGTTTATTTTAAGGTTACTATGACGACATATTGGCATTTGAATTCAGCAGGTGTCTAATGAACTGCCTTAACGAATTTGCATACGAATTTTGATAATAATGAAGTTGTCTGTTAAGATATTCATGCATTTTAAGGTTATTCATGGTAATACATTTGGCTGACTAATTATAGAATGACCAGTGTAAAAGCAGTATTGCCAACCTTTCTCGCCAAGCACAATATGGTGTATACATTAGATAAAGAACTCATAAAGCTACCTATTTTTTCTGTGTGGTTTAAATGTGAAATATTTTAACAATTAAATTATGGATCATATCACTGCAGTCAGAGGCGGAGCTAGACTCTCAGCACAGAGGCGGGGAGGAACATTCTCGATGGGCCCTGCTGATAAGGTCATTTTAAAATTCACAACAGTAAAAAGTATCCTATCCTATCCAGGCAGCTGCACTGTCTCGGTACAATGTATTTTTTTTTACAGAATTTGGGTAAGCTAAGAAGAAAATATCACCGGTGCGGGCAGGTATTCTAACATTTGGGTGTTTGGGAGTAGTATGGCAATACTGAAAACCTGATTAAAAAAGTGATACATACCGAACCGTGGGCTCACCATTGCATTCGTAGCGTGAATAGAACCCCTAATCTGTCTCTCATACCACAGTGGACACAGTGGTTGTTTTTATGCCTCTGTATGGAGCTGTAAGCTTACTAACATGCCACTGGGTTAGAGCCAGCTACCCTGGTGGGAAAAAGGACTGGTACAGGGGTGAGGTGGGGGTGCTTTACAGATGTGGAAGAAGGCAGACGAGGAGGTGGAATGCATAAAGTCAGCAACAAATAAAAAGGGACAAAATTGTGTGGAGGACTCTAGTGCACTGCCTAAATAATACATTTCAGGTTCTGATATAACTATCACTGCCTGTGAATACCCCTTTGATGTTAATTGAAACCACTGGACAGCAATCTGCTTTATAGCACTGACAAATAAGTTTCCTCAGGCTTAACCATTGAAGGTTAGCAAGCAGCGAAGGCACATACTTTCTCCATATGGTCATTCAATATAAATAAAAATCAGAAAAGGGCTCTTCTTTATGGAGGCACCATGATACGCTGTGGATAGTTCCTGCTGTGGTGAGCTTTTCTTTAAATTACCTTCAGCAGAGTTCACATGTGGTACAACGCTGGCCTAGGCTGTATTGTTTGCAGTCGTTCCAGTAGTTTTTTCCCCCCCTTTCATATAGAAACCGCAGACCAATTTGATAACGCACCAAAAGTGTAGGTGGCCCGATATAAAAGCCTGTGCAGGAAACATGTCATTACTTACAAAGGAGCCCGTCTGTTGAATTTCTGATATCTCAGGCCATGTGAAGTTTGAAACATGAGGGGAATGATTACTACAGGGGCTGGAAGCTCTGGTTTGAATACACACACGTACACAATGGTCTCTGTCTCCTGTACGGGGCTTTACTGCTTTACTTTTGTCGAAGGGTCACCTAGAGCCAATGCAACTTACATCATACCTCCTTAATGAGCACTAGTCCAAAAGTGAGCAAGGGTGACCCTGCCCTCTAAAGACCACAGGTCACCAAAGAGGAGAAGTGGCTGCTTGAGAGCCTGACTGGCTGGGGGACAAATGACAGGCATCGTTGGAGAGGGTAACTGGGTTGAGATGCCATAATCAGAGGCCCAGATCTGCACACATACCAAAGTCCTTATAGGCATCCATCTTGCTAACGCCTGTGGGCAGTTATTTCGGGCTAACAGTTATTTCAGGCTAACGATGCGGGTTATGTGCATACAACCGCCATCTTTGGCGTTATGGCCTTCTCTCGTAGAGTTCTGTTCTGAATTCTGTTCTGAAAATGTTCTGACCGAAGGGTTTCCTAAACCTCATTTATTGGTTTTAATCAACATGTACTGAATGATGCAAATACTCCTGGAATTACAGTATTGACCACTCTGTGTATTTAGACAATAGCAAATGTTTTGTGAGAGTTTCAAGGGCCTCTAAAAGAAAAGTTCCCACTCCACAGACAGTATTGGAAATGGTATTTGTCCAATCTCCCTGTGAAGAACCTGGGCATTTTCATAACTCACATAACCACAGACCGGTCCATCTAGTGGCCAACAAAACCATATAACTTTTCATTTCTCTGAAAAGTTCTCCATAAAAAATGATTGATATGGGGAATACCTGAATGATAGTATAAATCGTAAAAAACACTGTTGTGAAATGATAAATTGGATATTATGGTCAGATGACAACCACTTTTGACACAGGGCAATTATTTATAACATCATAGCAATTTACATTCCTAATAGCTTAAAAAACTCAATAAGCCCCCATATGTTCAAGTTCAATATGCATTTGGATTTAGTTTTCATAAAATATTTTCAAGGATATTTTTCAAGCATATTTTCCCTTTATAAAGAACGTGGAAGTGAAGAGGAAATTTAGGTTAAAAATAGGACTCAGAAGAACTTTTTTGTTTATTGCTAAGGGATACCAGAGACGCCGGCATCTTTGAACGCAGGAGAGTGTTTGAGCTTTTTACAAGACAGGTGAAAGAAACATGTGCGTTAAATCACTTGCCTCACTTGGGTCAGCTCTGCCATAAAAGAAAAGAGATTACAAAGCATTCTAATGAAGACACTGATCAAAGTCTGTAATGGTAATATAGAGCAGGTGGTGCAGGCCCCACAGATCACATGTGCGTTGACAGGAATAACGGACATAACACATTTCAACGCTGTGCAAAACACAGAAGAAACCAACCATATAGTGGCCGTCTGCTCACAATGTATAATACAAAATATTCTCATGGCTGTAGCCCACACTGACAGTACTACACCTGGATATGAGATGGCTGAGTTGAAAGAGGGATTGTATTGGAGCATGTTCAAAGATTAGCTATTTTTTACTGAGATGAAAGTGCCACTGCTTTTGATTTGCAAGAACTGAAACATATGGAATATCCATGTATGTTTTCTTCCTGTAGTGACGCACAAACCACATATAGAAGCAAGTTATACAGCAGTGATGCAAAATTGTTTCAAGAATAAATGTCTTAATTTCTATTAGATTTTTTTTTTTTCTTACAAATTTTCTCTTTAATATTTTTGAACGCTAAAGCATAAAGACACGTTAAAATAAACACTAAATTTCAAAACTAAACAAACAGACTAATTTAGCCTACTGTTTAACTTTAGCATCAAAAAGTCTTGTATGTAGGCTAAGCATTAGCCTAGCTCACTTATACCAGCTGCGCTGCGCAGCAATTACAGAGCGCAGAAGCGTTTTTCGTGTCATAGCCCACTTGACAGTGGGACTTGTAGTTTTCATTTCTAAACTCTTAGTAATTCTTTATTATTCTCCGTATAAAAAAGATCAAACCACCTACGGAATTACAGATATGCTCTTATTAAATACAATAGAAAAGGCACCGAAATAATTACTTTTTGATATTTAACAAAATACAGGTCATCTTTAATTGATGTACTACAATAACCGTGGTAGCTTCAATGATAGCGAGGCAGTGTAAACACAACTCCAGGAACATGAAAAGATCGGGTGACAGTGAGGGGGAGAAGAGAAGAAAGGTATTGACAGCGTTTTTCTCCGTTAGCTCTGGCTTATTCTCTGCCCTGTCGCTCATTAAATAGTTTATGTTCAAAGTGTGCTGGTGCTGGTTTCATTTTGAAGGCTGGAACGCGGAGAATATCAATGCATACCTCACCTTGCCTGTTTCCTTTATTGTGTTTTCCATTTTTTCATTCTTCTACATTGATTGGTTATAATGGTATACAGCACTATTTTGTTATGGAAATACATTTCTGATAAGGTGTAGATTACACAATTGCAGAAGCCCCTGAATCTTAGAGACATTGTGGGCCAGGTTCAACATGTAGTGACTATTATATTTTGTGGTGTGTGTGTGTGTGTGAGCTGACTTTTCTTGATAAAAGGGTGTACCAACTTGTGTGTATATGTATGTATGTATGTATGTATGTGTGTATATATATATATATATATACACAGAGACACACACAAGTTGGTACGCCCTTTTATCAAGAAAAGTCAGCTGGTTGTGTTATTGTATATTGGAGAGAGGCTAGTTGAGTTTTATTGTAAAGTTAATGTCAAGTTGTCACTGAGTCTGAGCTGCTTAGATCTGGCAGACTGCCAGAAACGTATAGCTTCTTAAGGTGTGAGTGTCTGTGTGTGATGACTGGCTAAAAAATAACCTAATTTCAAGTTTTTAATGAAGCTGTGTTGAATTATATTATACTGTGTACTATAACAACTAAATAGATGTAATACAGTGTGATGTGATGTTATTTTAAGTGATCTAACCTGTTATGTCCAGCTCCTTATGGATGGGTTGCATTAGCATTGCGTGCTAACCTTGTTTTATTAGACTTTAGCATGCTGTACAGCTGAGTAACTCTTGGTAACAGTTTGTGGTTTGTGGAGTCTGGAGGGCTGGACAGGAAAGAGGCGACTTTGTGCCCGAGGCATCCTCAGCCATATTTGGCTTATAGTAATCTTTCTCAGAATGTCGGTCTCTTTCCCTTTATCACTCTTTCCCTTTCTCTCCTCCTTTTTCCTGATTTGGCCGCTCTCTGCCATGGCACATGTGTTTGGATCATGTCAGACAGCACTGGAAGTATGTAGGACGTGGCTCCTCCTGTTTATGAAAGGCACTATGGTCACCAGATGCTCCTACGACAGAGAACTCAATCCAGCTGCCCTTCTGGGAACCATGCAGCTTTGCTCACACTTCTCCTTTATTTGTCGAAATAAAGGGGTGAACAAGTGAAATTGTATAGACAGAGTAGCTGGAAAACCACAGAACATCGTACAGTAAACAGAAGGAGCTACATCCGTTCTGATTGGATGGTCTATTAATGCAATGGGTGTTTAATGATTGTTATCGTGATAAGTATCTAAGATATGATATTGTCATAATCTAAGATAAGGGTTAGGGTGTATTTATCAAATCCACAAACTGCAGCAGCAATGAATGGTAATGATATGCAGTAAGTGAGTGTGTTTGCATTGCTGCCAATTATAAAAGATGTGCTGTGATGATGGGCCTCCTGTTGGTTTGTGTTATCAAATGCACGATCACTCAAGATAATATAGCTAACTAAACACACAATTTCCTTGAAAATCGCAGTATGTTAGGGTCCTAGTAGACATCAGTTAGGAGAATTATTCACATAACCATCCTTGTTTCATTAGAACTCTTTTTGGGGTAACAGTACATTAAAACTGTATTATTGCAAAATAATAATTTGTAACTGCTAGTATTGGAATTGGTCTTACCAATGAGTAAAACCAACCACATAACATAATAGTGTCTTTCTACTGGATAGTACAGTGGCAGGAAATATTCTGGCACACAGGAAACGATGTGGTTCATACATCAAGAAGAGACTTTCCATGACAACTGTCAATGCTATACCCGAAGTAATTTCTGCAAAAAAAACAAAAAAAAAAAGTAACAATATAATAGCTCATGACCACAGGGTCGTCCTATTTCAACTGTCACTGAACACTGTCCCATAAATATTTTTCCTGGTCTGCTTTTGTCTCCTTTCCTTGGTGTATTTTTTCACATCACATTAAACATTAGTATTTAAATTATTTAAGAAGCCACGTTGGCACAAAAGTATTTGGATACAAAAGAAGGAAGCATTGGTATATGAAACACTAATGCTTCCTTCCTTTGTACCCTAATAAATTAAAAGCCTCTCAATATCTAGTTTTTGTTTTTATATCAGCGAAGGATGCACTTTTTTCTTAAACGGCATTGAAAATGGCATTGACCTTGTCCTTTAGCTATATGTCCTAACACAGTCATTGACTCAGGCTTACAGTTTGGCCACTGATGATGATTCTAAAGGTTAGTGTGGAAACAGGAAGTGTGTGTGAGCTGCAGGCTAGGTAATGATCACACAGGGTCACCAGATGTTGTGAGGTTCTGAGCCCAGCCCAGGCCATCGCTCAGATCAGCCTCATTGGTTTTCTCTGGTTATGGCAGCCAGTGCAAGCTGTTTAGGGCATTTAATTCCTGAACACTCATTAAAATGGTTTGTGTTTCCCTTGGCAGTTCTGTTAAATTAACAACTAGCGAGGTAAAAGCTGATTATGTGGCCACATACCCAGACATGGTTAATCAATTCTACCCCACAAAATATTTGCCAGTGAATTAGTGTAAAGGTAGCGATTTATGGCGACTAATGCCGACGTCCTGTCATGTCAGTCCTGGTGTTCTAGTGAGAAGGGGGTGTTGATTCAGCTCATTCAGCAGCTTTGCACTCTGCCAGCCATCTTTTTCTACTTCTTAACCCACACTACATGCTGCTCACTCTATTAATGAGCCAATAATGGAGAAATAGTGTTTGGCGCTGACATAAAACATGGTTAGGGATAGCGGAGGCTGGGCAGCACGCAGGCTCCAACAGAGATAGATTTACACCCGGGCTCCGGGTACAACAGGGGAACACTCGACGTGGGGGCTCTCACAGCTCCATCAGACCCCCGCCAGTCCAGCCGGTGAAAAGCCAAGGCCCAGAAAAATACGGCTGTGGCTGATAATGACACCATTACACTAATGGAGTCAGCAAATGAAGGAGAACCCAGACACTATGCTTTATTACCAGAGGGGGCCATTTCCTCACTGCATTGCTAATGGCCTGAGCACCCTGTATTGATCAGACCTTCATGCTGCTAATCCTCTATAAAATTACTTATTGCTGTTGAGTTGTTGATCTGCCACTACTTGCCTTGCTGCAGCCTTGCCACTTGGGGAGGGGGCAGCAGGGACCCACCAGGCTGTTTAGCCAACTGTGATTTAGGGCCGGGCAGGGATGGTCGCCCGGGAGGTCCTCATCTGTGGGCTGGGCTACCCCATGTGTTATTCTTTTGTTCTGTGGTGCCTAGGAGGTGTGGATGGGCTATAAGGGCTTTTTCAATGGCTTTCATTTAATTAAGAAACAGGCAACGATCTGGATCCTTCCTCCTTATGGTCGTGGTGGTCGCAGAGGAGCTGTGGATGTTCTGTAAATATGAACAGGTTTCTCCAGGGCCTTTGTGGTCAACGTAATCAGTGTCTCCACCCTGGAGGAGCCAGAGATCTGTTCTGTTGATGGCCTGAACTTGTTTGTGGGCTACACATGTATCTGTGTACATGGTCATGTGTGCTGAGCTACAGTCTCCATGTACACTTTATGTGCCTCTGCGTTGACCTGGACCACACACAGGTATAGTGTTTTTAGCCTTGGCATAGCTCCCATTTACAAGTCTGCTACAGTAACTGCTTCTGGGACGCAAGCTTAGTTTGATATAATAATGGAAAAAGGGTGATTTTATAAATTATGCATGTTGTATATTATTTGAACATGGGACATGAGAGGCCATTATCATTACAAATGAATAGGCAGGTCACCCAGCACACTCCCTGCCCAGGGCCTGTGACCTGTCATATCCTTGGCCTCTTTACTGCCCCCTTGTGTGCATTAGCATCCTCAGGGCATTGGAAATGTCCATCCCAGCATCAGCAGTCCGCCAGTCACCCCTGTCCTCAGCTAATCAAGGATTTTACCTTAAGGGGGGCATTTAGCCCTCTTCATTAGGGCCACTCCTGTAGCCATAAAGATGTATTTATATATTTCCATCTGGAGCGGCATGTTGCGGCTAGGGAAACTAGCTATTGATCTGGATATTTAGTCATTTCTTTCTGCGTACGCCATCGATATTGTGCAAACATCCGTCCACGGAGGGTTGACCTCACAACCTGCCTCTGTTCTCCGCCCCCATTGGAGTTCAATGATATACTATTCTGAAAAGTAAAATCAATGAATGAATATGAAGCTTTGGTGTGTTATATAGTGCTGGCCCAGGGCCCCAGGTCTTTCATTGATCGGATATGACTGTTGGGCGAGGGTTGATTAGTCTGGTGCTAACCCCCCCACCCCCATCTATTTAGCCTGTCTTGGCTGTTTGATCTTTGGCTCATATATTTGGACTGGGTTGTTTACATATCTGCTTGGTTAGTCAAGCTGCTCTTTAACCTAATGCTGCTATCAACATTTACCCCCAATGTCTTTATGTTGTTGTAAACTGTGCCATGCCTGCATCCCATGCAAAAAAATAAAAATAGACCAACAGTCCAGTGGAATCAATCCATTTATGAGCATTGGATGCATTCAACTAATTTTAAAAATGATTTTGATTAAAGGCAATTAAAACAATTAGGTGTCAGGAAAGAGAACCTTTGGATTCTCTAGTTTGTGTTCTTACTTTATTTAGTAATGTTGTGCAGGCAATGCATTGTGGGTGGGTCATTATTTATTCATAATCTGTCATATAACATTTCAAAATGACTCCTTCCAAAAGCCTATAGAATATAATACTTGCATTTCCAGGCGTGACTTTATGAATATAGTAGAATCCTGCTAGTCATATAAACGAGCACAGTGTTTCTCCATGTGGCATCTTCTGATATACGTGAGAATCTGTGCATGCCTCTCCTTGAGTTTCCACCTTTTTTTTTTAATAGTGGGCTGTGCTAAATGTATAACATTTTAAAGGTGCATGATGTCTACATTTGGTTTGCATTTGGGAGGATATCAACTTTTACAATGTGGGTCTGCATTGTCTCAGGGCACATTGCTAAGATGGCCTGCCAGGGACTCCCATGTGTGTTTAGGAGGGTCTGTGATCTTGCTAAACATTCAAATGGAAAAGCAGAGATTGCCTTATGGTAGGCATTAACGCACGGGCCCGCTGTGGGATGGAGCGCTGGTCCTAACCTAGACGCTCTTTCATGCGTGAACAGTCATGCGCTGCAAGAGGGGCCTGAGTTTAGGTAAATATTTGGTATAATATAACAGAAGATAAAATGTTCGACTTTATGTCTAAACGAAAGTGAGATAATTCACTGTTATTGTCTTTGATAAAATATATAAAAAGACATTGGCCTATAAAAAATAGCATAAATACTCAATTGTCATATGCAACTTAAATTGTGGAAATTAAACTGACATATATCCAGTTTACACTATATTTTCTTATTAGAATAGAAAGGCTGCATTTTTTTTATGGAGTTGATTGAAGGATACTATGAGTTTGTAAGTAAATTAATGGGTAAAAATGTATTCAAAAATGTATTTGCGTAAAAAAACGAAACTACATATTAGGGCCACATTGTAGAAAAAAAATCTGAGATTTTGAGAATATAGTCGTAATATTACGAGAATAAAGTCATAGTATTACGAGAATAAAGTCATAGTATTACGAGAAAAAAAGTCATAATATTGGGATGTTGATGTAACCAGCGATAGCCTTGCAGTCGACCACTACCAGCCATTTCCTTCTCCACAAAAAAAGGGGATCTCCTCCAAGTTCATGTGGTTCTTTCGTCTAAATGGATGACGTTTTTTGCATTCTTTTTAAAGTATGAATACTTATGATGATGTGGTGCTGGTGTGCCAAAAGACTAAGTAGGCCTATTTCATTATTTGAGGATATTGAGTGCTGTCAATGCTGAACTTCATTGGATTTGTATAGAAAATAGACGCTGCCAGCTCAAAAAACACATTTGGCCCTTAGGTTACCCAGTTTTCTCAGCCGTGACACGTTTCTCTTGGAGCTTGCTAGAATGCATGCATTTCCTACATGAGATTTACTGCCTCTACCCAAACTGGCCTCGACAGCTCATGTGTCAGACAGCCGCTATGGAGCGCCACATGTCACCGTTGAGGCATTAGCAACTTATGTCAGCATATTCGCAAACAAGGCCCGCGACGTGGCTCGCGCCACTAGATCGCCCATCAGATGCAATGAGATTACATGGTGTCCAACCTGCCACCTCGAAGGGTTCATCTGTCATGCATGTCACATAAGAGACATAGAATAATCAATTAAATCAATACGTGGTGTTGGCTCATTGGTACGGTGCTGAATAAACATAGAGATGACCCTCTCACCTCAGACGGAGTCCAGAGCCACACGAGGGTTCATTAGTTTGTCCCGGCTATGTTCTGGAGCGTTGTTATCTTCCATTACTGTTTGTTTGGAACCCTAGTCTGTCTCTAATGTGTGTTTATATCCGACTTACAATTTAAACAGTAGTGTATACACTACTGTTTAAATTGTAAGTCGGTGCGACCAACAGTGCAACCAGTGGAGAGGGACTCTAATGTAGTCTTGATCAGTTGTACACTGGGGCCTCCAACTCTTTTTATTCTGGTTAGAGCCAGTTTGCGCTGTTCTGTGAAGAAAGTAGTACACAGCGTTGTACCAGATCTTCAGGCTCTTGGCAATTTATCGCATAGAATAGCCTTCAATTCTCAGAACAAGAATAGACTGACAAGTTTCTGAAGAAAGTTATTTGTTTCTGGCCATTTTGAGCCTGTAATCGAACCCACAAATGCTGATGCTCCAGATACTCAACTAGTCTAAAGAAGGCCAGTTTTTTTGCTTCTTTTATCATCACAACAGTTTTCAGATGTGCTAACATAATTGCATCATCATTTTAAAATGATAAACTTGTGTGCCATTGGAACACAGGAAGGATGGTTGCTGAAAATGGATCCTTGTATGCCTCTGTATATATTCCATTTAAAAAAATAAGCTTTTTCCAGCTACAATAATCACAACATTAACAATGTCTACACTGTATTTCGGATCCATTTGATGATATTTTAATGAAAATATACTACACGTGTTTGTGTGCACATACTGTTTATGCTGTATTAGTTGTGTGTGCGTGCATACTGTACGTACATACAGTCTTATGTCCTACTGGATGTATGTCTCGGTAACCACTGTTGACAGGTTCAATACGTTTGTTTGACATGTCAGTTCCCAGTGTGGACATCACAAATGATTAGAGTAAAACAGTCAAATCATTCAGCACTGGCCTACAAACATAGGCCCACAGTGTGTAATCATAAGAGATGTCAGCCAACAAGCTATTTTAGCCAGTTTTAACTAGAGCCAATAAAAATAATTGCACTAGGCAAAGCCACCTGCACCGTTTAAATAGCGAAGAAAGATTTTGATGCTGTTTATTTGTGAATTTATTTTCCTTTGTAATGACTCACCTTTCCAATAAAGAGGAAGTGCCTACTGTTGGGAAACATCTGGTTTTGATGTAAAGTCCGAACCCTTCATTCACAAAAGCCGCATGAGGCCATGTTCACTGGGCTCTGTAAATTCTAACCGTTAATTTGTACATCATAGTTTTTTTCCATAAATGTGTGCTTTGGAAGTGTGTTAAAACACCTGGTGTGTACCTCACTGCCTCAGGGAGATTATGCAAAGGCCCGTCTTCGGAGGAGCCAACTTTAGCATTGGCATTCTCTTAGCCTGGCCTTGCCAACTGGAAGCAGTCCCTTTGCTACTACTAACCACCATTCACAAAATACCAGACATTCTACCTGCTGTAACAACATTCCATTACAAAGTCAGAGTAGATCAGTGACGAGAGCAAGGCCCTAACACTGCCAGGGTAAGGGGTTCTATTCGCTGTGTAGCTTATTTGGTAGAGCAAGGCACTAACACTGGTCAGTTTCCTGTGTAGGCTACTTGCTATCAGGCACTATCAGGCTAATCAGGCACTACAGGGTTAGGGGTTACATTTCCTGTTAAAACAAGGTTTTGGGGATTGTCAGCCTGACTCATCTGCTTGGTAAATTCATCATGTTGAATCAGGGAGCACTGGTGAATGGCAGTAAAATCATAATAAAATTCAAGGAGGAAGGAGGAGGTTAAATTGGGTGGAACGAGGAGGAAGTTTAGACACAAGAAAGGATATTATTTTGGGTGTAGAAGACCAGTAGTCACAATTTTTTATTAGGGTACATTTTTAAATTTAACAAAGCAAAACAAGTGTAGACTGAAATACTTTACTGGCTTTGTTTGCATTAATTACATTCACAGAGCAGTTGTTTTTATCTTAAGAACCTTTATCCGAAGATTTTTTTATGTACTTACATTACCAAGTATATATTTATAAATGCACCAATTACATCTGCAAGTTAAAAGCATTATAGGCTATAGCTTAATAATTATATGTATATAGTTTCCTGTATGTTACCTTGGTTTATTTTTGGCTAAATGGGATAGTTTAGTTAAGTTTATTCATAAGCTCAATTTTAGTCCGGTTAAATTGGACTCTGGTTCGTTTCCCCCCCTTGGTGCAAAACAGTAATCTCTCTCAGGTGCGGACCAAAACAACTGTACCCTTGAGCGGAGGTTGTCTTGGTCCAGTCCCAAACGTACTCTGGAGCTGTTCTGGGAACATGATCCGACCTCGATCCGACCTTGATCCGACCTCGTTCCGACCCAACTACCAGGTGTACTCGCAAGTTTAAGCTAAACGGCTCCTGTAGCCTCAGTCGTCTGAAGGCAGCATGTCTTCTTTGCAAAGTCTGAAGCAGTACAGCATTTTCAAGACGTGCCCTTGAAGTGAACTCTGCATTCTGCTGGTTTAGTTTAGTCTGGTATATTGCCCCCAGATAATTGCCACAGCTATGAACAAATGCCATCTCTGCCCTTACTCCATGTTAAATTGCATAGATGCGCTACTCCAGAACGCAGGACCTTCTTCCTGTATTTACTTTGTACTTCTGTGTATAGCTTTACTATATAGTAGTCGTAGCATTTGTAACAAGCCTTTGTGCTGTACTACACAGACCTCTGTGCTGTAACACCGCCTAATTATCTCTGATCTGATTTCATGCAGACATTGTAAACCAAATATTCTCCGTGTCTCATCCGTGTGCAGTGTGTTTCAGTGAACCGGCCTGCCTGGTCACATCTCAGTGGTCCTACAGTTTTTTCCCCCTTCATCATTCTAACTTCACCTTGCATATGTTAGAGGGCCACCGACCTCTTGAATGGCACGTTGTCAGACAGGCAAGGCCTTCTCTACAGTGTAGCATTGCCCTTTTCTTGATGACTGGTGAGTGTGTGTGTGTGTGTGTGTGTGTGTGTGTGTGTGTGTGTGTGTGTGTGTGTGGGGGGGGGGGGGTTATGTCAGGAAACGGGCGGTCTACTTTGCATGTT
>JAOEHI010000018.1:7646321-7659557 GCA_025447815.1 Percopsis transmontana | reverse complement strand
CCGGCCTCAACTTGACCAGGCCTGGCCTGCTGGTCACGCTGTATTACATGGGTTAGATGAAGTAATTATTCCTAGGCCACAGACTACAAGCAAGATTAATAGTTTTTGAAGCGGCCATAATGGAGGGCTGCCCCGCCGTGACATAAGCATTATTTCAAGCTCACCTACGATCTCATCTCTCACCTCTGGGCAGTAGTGATTTATACTTTAGCTAATGAGGGGAGGGGACCCAGGGACACCCCTCCCCAGGCTACAAGGCTCTGTTACAGGCATGAGAGCAGATGACCATGATCACACCCCCCACACTAGATAAACAGACACAGGGGTCACCGAAAGGAAAGTTAACAATACTGATTAAAGATACTGTGTAACTTTAGCCTCAAGGGGGTAGAGAGAGAGTGAGAGAGAGAGAGAGAGAGAGAGAGAGATCCTGCTAACAATGGTACTGGCACTCTCTTATTGCTTTCATAGGTATGAGGCTGTAGTGTAGATTGCGTTGGCTCCTCCCAGAGCAGGCCTTCTGTCCTGGGCTGTGTTTCTGAGCCAGGCCCCCTTGTCCTCTGGAGCCTGGAGGACCAGAGGAGTGTTGTCACTAGGTGGCACTTGGACATCACGGTATCTGATGCTCCCTCTCTCTGCACCTCTTCTGCCAAGCCCGTCTTTGCTCCCTCCCTCCTTCTCTGACTCTATCATTCCCTCGCCTTCTCCCCTCTGTGCTAAGTACACCTCAGATGTCAGGGTGTTTTATTTTTATTGGAGGAGGGCAGTGTGTAATGCATTCACCTCCATTTCTGCCAGCTGGTAAATGCCCCAGAACATGGTCTGGCTTGGCTCCGCCCCGTTAACCTCTCTGATTGGCTGTAATAATTAGCAAGTGTGAAGAGTAACCATGGCACCAAGTCAAGGGGTTGGGACAGCCAGAGAGGCCCTGTATGTGACAGTTGGGTCTGGCCCAACCTGGGCCGCATCCATCCCCGCTCCTATTTGTTTGTTTCTTGTAGTTTTAACATTAACCATCCTCTTAAACACATGCATGCAGTGTGCCACTGGCAATTACATTTTCAAATGGCTGGGTTTGTAAACCTCCAGGATGTTAATCTGTCACCATTTAAGCTACTGGGGAGAGTGTAAAGAGGATTAAGCTATTCAATTCCTGGTAGAATATTTGCCTTTGTTCACAATGAGTTCGGAAAAAAATTAAAGAAACAAGGTGTCTTCTCATGCAAGACAAATGCCTTCTGCTTTACTTCAGGATTTGGCTAATGCCATTATAGACAACTTATCTGCTGCAGGGTTCCAGGAAGGACGCCTGCCAGTCATATAAACAGCTGTGAATACACCCCTCCCCTACCTAAATAATTTAATATTAATATGAGGTCAGATGATAATGCCAGATAAGCTGGGCTGCAGACCCAGATGCAATTACACTCGTCCTAGATGTTGAGGCCACATCTGTTTTTAACTAAACACTTTTCTAATAGCTTAAGTGATTTCAGGGAGTCGGATTTACTGTAGACTACTAGCTTGTTTGTGATACCTTATATTTAGTTTACTGGTTGAGATTATCATCTAGGGCAAGATCCTACTGTATCAACGATTTGACAAGTAGACTAACTCCAGCTCTTAAAAACAAATTATAGATGGCATAGGATCCTCATTATTTTACATCAGCTGAAGGAGGATCTTCAGCTATATCTTTTAAATCAGGGACCCTGGGCCTAGTTCTGTTCCCGAAAGGCAACATATCCAAGCTATTTGAGATCGGTTTAATTCCACACGATAATTGTCATAACTGTCATCCAATCCTGCGATCCACCACTCTCTTAGACCCTCATTTACCCTCAAACCCATCACATGATGGGTTTGATCAGCCCGTGGCGCGGTACACAGAGCTTGGCCTTTGCGCTGTCGAACAGTGGTACCGGATTAGACACAGAAGCCTCTTCCGATGTGATCAGTCACTCAGACTCTGCGACAGGCGACAGGGCTGAAATCCTCCTCACGAGCCTCATCCACGCCTTCCGCTGGCTTGTTCGCAAAGCCTACTGTATGGAAATTAGGACTAAATCTGTTGACAAAAGCCCCTGTTATGTTTCTGCTTTCTGCAGGGCTTTTAACAGCCCAGCTACATTTGTGGTGGCAGTAGTTAAAGATATAATAAGTAAAATTGACTCTGGTAAACGTGTTTCCTCCCTTCTCCAATTTTACAGAACAGAGGTCCAATGGAGGTCACACAGAGGTCACAGTAATAAAGTAGAGGGAGTGAATTGGACCGAGTTTACTTCCACAAACATTTAAGTAAATATAAGTCTATTGATGTGACAGATGTGTAGCGGTGTTTCCACTTACTATGTCATGTTGAGAGTGAGACAATGGAATTGCACTGTGTGTGTGTGTGTGTGTGGGAAGGTGTAGCTGCCATCCGCCCCTCCCTCCCTCCATCTATCCATCCCTCCCTCCATCTATCCCTCCCTCCCTCCATCTATCCATCCTTCCAGCGGTGGTTGTGCTCTGCCCCTCGCAAACGCGCTGGTTCGCTGGGCTCTGAGGAGCGTGACGCCATCCTACGTAGCAGCCGATTGTTTAGGCTTCACTTGCTTATCGATCTCCTCCTCCCTTCTGGACCAGATGAGCCTGGAGGAGGAGGGGAGGTCAGCCTCCCCCCAGCCCCCAGGTCCGTCCTTCACACTGCCTGAGGGACAGGGCTGTAGGACGTCCCTCTCGTCCTCCCCTTAAACTTTGTATCCCCCCCACATTCTCCCCAGGCCAGGCTGCACTTTGCAAAGCCATATTGATTTTCTGGGATGTGCAGGGAAGAGTGGCTGCATGGGTGAGAGGGAGAGAGAGAACGAGGGAGGGATAAATGCAGAGAGCTCTCTATAGCGCTGACTTCTCCTTGACTGCACATCGGGACGCGACAGCGCCCCCGAGAGCCCTGCTGAAAACTGCTAATCGCCGCCCTTCAACCAGCAGCCTCTTCCCGTGGTCCCTCTCCCTCAGTTACTCTGTCCCTCCTTCAGCCTATCCCCCCCACTCCCCGCCGTACGGGGCCGCGCTGGAACGGGGCGCGCTGGAACGGGGCCGCGCTGGAACGGGGCCGCGCTGGAACGGGCCCCGGCTTGGAACGGCTCGTTCCGCAGAAAAGAGCTGACTTCATGAAAGCCAGCTGTAATGTGAAGGTGAAAACGAAAAAGCCTTTCCGTTATCGACGTAATCCTAATGGAAACATTTCGGCCTGACCGCAAAGGTAAAGTGGGAAAAGGACTTCCCTTTTTTGCTCAAGGGCCCGACTGGTTGGTAGCATATGGGAACCCGACATTAACTACTGACAATGTGCCACTGGGCAAGGCACCTAACAACAACCTGCTAAGGCATCCCACATAAAAGTCAGTCTTTCCTTGATATATAAAAAGGTTATGTAAGGCACAACCCTTAAATCTCTGTCTTTTTTTCTCTGCTTCTCTTCAGATTTGACACTTGCTAAAGGTCACAGAAACATATTTTTCTCCCACTTTGAGGTGTGGATAAGTGTGAAATAGATTTCGACACCACATGCACATTGAAAAGCACTTAAATCCAGCAGCCATGTGCCAAGCTGTCTGCCTGGCCCCGTACCCCGGATGCATTTGTAAATACTTTTGCATGATTGATCTGAAAACGTGCGTGTCTTTCTCTCCAACCCTGTCAGGGGGAGTGCGTGTGTGAGGGAGAAAAGGAGTCTATTTATTAAAAAAAAAAAAAAGAAGATTTATAGTTTCTTTGTCTCTCTGTCTCTCTCTCACACGCCAGCTGACAGGGCTGTATCTACCGAGGGGTGTGTTTGGGAGCGTGCATCTGCTCGTGAAAACGACCAGCACATGCGGTTGACAGAGAGGTGATGGCTTAGGATATATGAAGTCAGTGTTTTGTTAGTGTACCTACCTGCCGTGTGTCACATTCTTCTAGTGTGACTAGGCCTCAATGAAGCAGCTCATCTCCCTGTCTGTGAATGTGTGTTTGTGTTCAGATGTGTCTGGGTGTATTTCCAACTGTGTACGTGTGTGGACATAACTGTACCCCATCACCATGTCACTGTGTGTTACTGTATCTGTGTGTGTGTATGTGTGGGGGCACAGGGGTGCCTATGTCTATGTGACTGAGTGTTAGTCTACCTGTATTTTTGTGTGTTCGGGCGTATTTGTGTGTGTGTGAATCTAATTAATGACTGGCTGCGGTCCCCCGCAGCACTGGTAATGTACTCAGATCTGTGTTAGAAGCAGGCCGTGAGAGGTCTGCCCAGAGCCGAACCCCTTGTTCTGTTAGATGGATGGACATGTTGTAATATTAATGATCCCGCCTCCCACTGACCTGTCGCTAAGTGAAATGAACAACGCAGCCTTCAGGCTGCAGCGACAATTAGAGGGGCCGCTCTGCTATTTTTCATTCCAGATGAATGAAACGTGTGTATGTGTGGGATATTTGTGTATGTGTGTTTGTGGGATTGGGTGAGGTATTTTTTTGTAGGGTATAAGTATTCCTTTTTCTTTAAATAATCATAAATAAAATCCAATTTCTAGCTTGGCTGAATTTATGTAGGATTTATGTAGGCAAGACAGACGAATAAATTACATGACCTATTTAAAATTTACTAATAACACACTGAATACCCTTTGACCTAGCGCTGATGTAGGTCATTGGTTTTCAACCAGGACCCCCCAAATGAAGGGGTTTGTGATGCGCTTTGAACAGTTTAGGCTCCTCATTCTCACAGTCAGATGAATATGGATGATCAGCCCCTGGCCAGGTATGTGTGCGTTACACACTACTGCTGGCTGGTTCTCAGGGCATCTCCCACACATTCCAGTTAGCCATTCACCAGCTAGCCCAGTTAGCCATCACACTGACACACCAAACTGCTGGTGCCCTCTGACTGATTTATCCAACAAATGGCCATAAACTAAATGTCAAGAGGGGACAGTTAATGTTTTGGGCTCTGTTGTTTTTATTTTATCTATGTTTGAGTGTGTGCACGCAAGTGTTTTAGGTATTTTAAACCTCCATTAAGCATGTTTTTCGGCAGAAGGGGGAAGCTATTTCCCCAAAAAAAACAGTTACACAGTGAATTGATCTAGTATTGAAGTAGCATCTCCACCAAGATGCACTCTACGATAGCTTCCGTGTTAAGGCAAACATTTTAGGGACAACTGCAGGGATGGCTGCTACCTGGTCATGATGCAGGCACATCAAAATTTGCTGTAAATAAAATCTGGGCCGAATTGGAAACAAAGAGTAGAAGACCTGAAAAAAGAACAAAGCTGCGCGGGTGGCACAGGGTTATTGAAGTAAGACACCAGCCCTCAATAATACAGTACTTTGTGATAGCAGGTTGAAATAAAAGGATTTGAACATATACAATATTCTGCTTAGTGGAGCCCTAGGACATAAAAAAGACAAACATCAAAGGAAATATGTAATGGTAAAGATCTTAATTACTGCAATTGGTGCTTGAAGGCCAAGCAAGTTATTGCAAGTGCGTGTAACGTTGCTTGATAAATGTAACCATTAGCATTTCTAATTTAAATTTTTATTCTATACATTGCTAGGTTCTTTTCCTAGGTTGTCATACATCATATTTTGTCTTTTTACTTTTCACTAAAAACGGAGGAGCTTTGCTTTTGTAGTGATAAGCTATGGCGAAGCGTGTGCATGTATGTGAGTGTGTGTTCGTACCAATGTGTTGTTACTGTATGTCACGTAGTTTGAGTCACTCAGAGACTTACCCTGTAGAGGAGATATTCCTGGACCAATAGGAAAACCTACAGTCTGTCTTGTGTTGTCTCATGTCTTGTGACTCAACTTTTTTCCAAAGCACTTTTTGAAAAAGCTGATTGATAAAAATACATTTTAAATCAGTTTGAAACTTAATAGACACACTGTATATAAGCACATAGATAGATAATTTTAGATTAAATAAAGGTTTGCAGACTGTTCCTTATTTATATACCATACACAAATCAGTGTTCACAAATGGTCAGTTGGTTGAAACCCACCTTCGTTTCCCCTCCCATCCTCAGGTCCCCTCACACCAGCTCCCTACATTCTGTGACCCACCGCCAAATGGGCCAGGGCGGAAACGTCTTTGATGTGCCTGGCTGGTCTTGCTCTTTGAGGCCAGGGTTTTACAGGTGACTTGTCAAAACAGTCGATTCACCTGAAGGAGACAGCTTCTGAAACGCCTGTCACACAAGCTCCAATAGTTTGCTGAGTAAACAGAGAGCTCTATTACGCAGCTATCTCTCATCACGTCATCCTCTTGTCTTGGAACCAGACCCCTGTCTGACTGACACCTGTAGTGATGGAAACACTGACCTCTATTGGTGGGAGGTCCTACTTTGCAGTGTAATAGATACTGTACGTCTGGTCTTATCTAGGCTGCAGAGATTCCAATACGCTCCTGACAGAGTTATCGTGCTATTTTGAGCCATTGATGCTAAGTTCTGAACATTAATTCTACTTTCCACAGAAGATGAAAATGCCACCGACTAAATAGATAAATATACTACTGTAGTTTCATATGGCTTATAGGCTAAGATCAAAGCAGCCCCACTGAATTCTATTCTATCTAATATATTGTGCTGTGATAAACAGTCCATCTGCAGGAATAATCCCATCAAGGAAGAGAGAGAGATTAAAAAAAAAACATCAGATGTATCGCTCAGCACAGACGGTTGGCACGGGTACCATGAGATGTCTGCAGTATTATAGGATTGGTAATCCCGCTTCCTGGGTCTGAGTGGAAGCGCAGGCCTTTCGCGCCTCGTGGCTTCCTTTCCACGGACCAACAGACAGACAGAGACACAGACCCAGTTCTTCTGGGTAACGGCTTGTCTGCTGTGGAATTTCTGAGTGGCTTGATGCATTTGACATGTGCGTGACGGCCCTGGTTGTGTGCATGTGGAGCTGCATCCCTGGCCCCACTGTGTGTTTGCACACGGGCGTGCGTGTGTCTGGTGGACCTGTGGACCAGTGGACTCCTAACCAGCGCACGCTTGTGCTTCCGTGCACGGTGTTGTTCTGCATATTATGGATAAGAGCACCTTGTGGCTGTTTCAATGTGCTTCTGTGCATGCATCCACAGAGGCACATGGAAACAGGAGTATGTATGCTCACATTGTATACTCGTACGCACGTGCGCATGCGCGTACACACATGTACGCACACATCACTTGCCTTGATATCCTGAGCTCCTGCCATGAGCAGGAATTTGACACCAGTGAATGCGTTGTCAGGTTGTCAGCTTCTTCCCCACTCTCGCTGGCAGCCTTTTGAATAGAGTCTGGCCATGAATAGTGCATGTTGTTTTGTTTTGTAGATTCCAACCCACTGCAGGACTGTTTTTGTTTGTTCCAGAATAACTTGGAAGACCCGTACACTTGCACACATCCTTTAAGGAAACTTTCAGCAGGTTTCGTGTTGTTTTGCCTAAGGTAAAGTTGCATCCCCGAAGGCAAATTCAGTGAACCTCTCAGATCCGATGGCTTGCCCCTCTTCTCCTCACTCTATTATTGGATCAGTTTTCATCCTCCTTGCATTTATTGTCCATACGTTCTCAGCATGTCATCCAGCCCTCTTTTATTCCTGAACTTTAGTGTTATTAACAGAACATTTTATTTCACACTAAAAGTCAAGACATATTTTGGCATTTGGCTTTCTGTATTCTTCAGCGTGTGTTTGACATTATTTGAGTGGTGGAAATGTGACAGACCAGTAGTAAACGCCTTGGAGATATACAGTATATACAGGTTGATGCCGGTTTACACAGGTTCAAGCTGGTTCAAGCCCTCCACTCAAAGGTGTAAAATGCTCTCTTGCTTAAGACGCACCATGCAGGTGCTTTATTTGTGCACCTGTGGGGAGCATGGTAAAGTTTATACACACAGGTACGTACACATTAAAAACGTACACACACAGAGACAGTAGGGAGAACAAATGAGGCCCTGGAAGCACCCTGGTGAAATTTATTTGAGTATTGCAGTTTTACGTTGGTTGCTGTTGGATTTACAGGTCAGAATGGAATGCGGCCCTATGAAAGGCACTTTGATCCATCCAGCAGGTTGTAGGTTTTATTAGATGACGTCTATAAGGTACAGGAAGCTTTTATAAGGTTGCGAGGAGCCCCACGGCAGCTTCTAAAAATAATAAAAATGTGAGACGTCAATGAAGGCGATTTGGTCACTGGGAAAGGGGCAAGGTTGAATCCAGTGTCACATCACTCAGCTTTAAATACAGCCATTTGTTATAATGATTAAAATGAACACTTTAATAGTTATGTGGTTCATGTGTCACTGGTATTATATTGCTGACCTAATAAGATAATTGATTTTCGTACTTTATTTTATTAGTTCAGGATTTTTTGAACGCTTTTCTTACATAGAATCTGTTTTAAAACAAACAAACACCACTAGAAATGTGCAGTAATTTACACACCAGACAAGTCTCCTGTCTTCTGTCTACCCTACATTTGTTGTTCTCCAGTCACACACACACAAACATTCATTTGTATATGCGTACGCACGCATATACACCCACACGCGCACACTTACTTCCCAAGATAATAAGGAAAGTCTGTATCAATTTAGAAAAAAATTTCTACACCCCCAAAATGCATTTTGCGACCCCTGATAGCTCTAGACCCTCACTTTGAGGAGCCACTGGTGGTGTTAATGAAACACTGTGGCTGGGAAATCGTACCGTTCACAAAGTTTTCCTGTGGCAGAAAATAACAAAGCATGCTTTGTATTGAATGTAACTAAGAGAACGGGCAGGCAGGCCATTGACAGTTGAACACAGAAACTAGAGAAACATTTTACCATAGCACTGTAGTTGTTTCAAGCTGTCCAGGCCTAATCTACATGCTGTCCCGTGTTGTGACCTACAGAGGCGCAAGCTACTGCAGGAGTTAGGGGACCAGAAGATCCCCTTCCTTGGACCTTCAGACCGAGGCTTTCAGCAACTGGTGAGTCAGTCAGACCTGCAGGGGGCGCTGATCAGATCTAGACTTCTGCTGATGACCAAGGCTTTCTGACTCTGATGTCTTTTTATTTTTGTATAGCTTTTGTATAGCTTCTTTTCAATAATCTTCTCTGTGATAATTACTAACTCAAAATTATGTTTGGATTGGATTTTTTACTTCATTACTTTGATGCGATATCACATGTATATTATTATTCCGTATACAGTATGTTTACCTATGTAAGATTCTGCTCAACAATGAACACAGGTAATGGTGATTGCTTTGTGTTTTCCCAGTGGGACAGGAGTTACTCAGGCCTGATCCTGAGGCGCTCCTGCTTGCTGCCTGCAGAGCTCCATGGCCGGGTGCAGGCTGCTCTGCTCACCCTGAGGACCAAGGGCTGCCTCTTCAGGGACCTGGTACGGGTCCGGGACCGGGATGTCTTCACAGTGGTCTCCCGAGCCATGCTGGGACAGCCCGGACACACCTACCGCTACCTGGATACGCGACTGTTCGCCATCCCCTGGCACAGCGAAGATGCAGAGGTCAAAGGTCACAACTGCTGCGACCCCGACCTGAGGGCGGCTTGCAAGGCATTGTGGGAGCTCAACACCTTCTTCTGCTCCGATGTGTCTCAGCAGAAGGTGGGAGATAAGCTGGAAAGGTGCCTGAAGGCCGGGGAGGTGGAGGAGGGGGACACAGAGTCCAAGCACAGCGAGGAGGGGGACATAGAGTCCCGACACAGCGAGGAGGGGGACACAGAGTCAAAGCACAGCGAGGAGTGGGACATCGAGTCCAAACACAGCGAAGAGGGCTGCTGCTCTGGCTCTAAACTAGAAGGGGAGTGGGAGACAGGGTCCAGACACAGCAGCGAGGAGAAGGAGCCGTCTGTGGCCACGCCAACGGACCCTGCCGAGTCCAAACCCAGTGAAGCAAAGTGCGCCGACTGGACGTGTAAGGGCAGCGGCAGCACTGAGGCTGTGGAGAAACCAGTGGCTGAACTGAAGCACAGCCTGTCTGGGTACCACATTGAAGATGAGGAGGAGCAGGGTTCCCTGCCGGGCTCCTCCCAGCCCAGCCCGGCCCAGGTGTGCACCGCACCACCCCAGTTCAACGTCACCCTGCTCAACTACATGGACCCAGCCACTATGAACCAGCTGAAAGAGGAGCCCTACTATGGCATGGGCAAAATGGCTGTAGGGTGGCACCATGATGAAAACCTGATCGGCCACTCCCCTGTGGCGGTGTACAGCTACAGTTGTCTTGACGACAAAGGTAAGGGTCAAAGTTATTCATTTATCCTTATTTATTTAACGCACAGTAAATGGAGACACATGAATGTGTGTTTATGTGTGCGTGTGCTTTGTCCAATCGTGTTCCCTTGATTTACATCCAAACAATATGGAGATATCTTTTCATGGTTATAGGAGGGAACACTACATATGCACTACATATGGAAGTATCCTGCCCATTACCACATAATAAACCACCTTTTGAGAGCGCATGTATACGGTGTATACATGTCTTTAAGCAGCATTTTGTATGCACTCTGTAATGTATGCACTTTCTGGGCCCTGACTGCATCCAGACCTATGCCATATCAGGTCATTTAGCACTTTTAGGCAGTTTTATACGAAGCAATTTACAGTAAAATTACAAGTAATAAGGAGCAGGTACGGGTTAGAGAAGGAGTCAAGGACGAGTACGGTTGGGCTGGGCATAAAACGCGGGACCTTTCAGCTGGGAGTCGACCTCCCTAACCACTAGCCTATTCTGCCCCTGTGCGTCCTCAACCACCTTCTGAAGTGGACATCTGATGATCACAGTTCAGCTTAAATGCATCTAGACCTCTTATTAATGCGATTAAACTGTTTTGTAATCAGACTAATCAAAAGGATATCGAGCAATCTAGAAACCGTCTGCCTTCTGCTCTTAGCCCAATCAAAGAATAATGGCTTTATCGCTGTAATATTCTATCCACTTATCTCCGTAGATTGAATCAAATCTGCTAACCTTGTGCATCACAGCCTAGCATCAGCAGTGCAGCAGCTGTAGACATGGCCTCTGGTGAAGCAACCATCAGATCCATGGCAGTGATAGTGTCACAGCATTATCAAATGTCATCAGCGGCTTGCTGCCGACAGTGTGAAGGGAGATAACAGGCCCTGGCTTCTGAGTTCTTTACACACTCTGACAAACAGGCCTTATCACACACACGCCATCTCATCTTAACCAATTCCCCCAAGAAATGATCGATGTGTAATTATCTGATATGGAATAATGAGTGTGGCTTTGATAAGTGTTCCTCGACTGCTCTGCGCCGGGCGATGCGTTGTTTCCACATTATGAGGGGTTGACTTACTTTGAAGTGCTGAGTTGATAGAGCCTCTCATTGAGCTCTCAGTTCTCTATAATGATGGGAGGATATCATCCTAATGAAAACACCTTTCTCTAGAAAGTATTGATAGATGTCTTGCAAAAGGCTCTCATGACCATACATTATGTTCTCAAAGGCACAACACAGAATTTGTTTTAAAATCTGTCTTTTTACATCAAATGAGCTAATAATGACATATTTCTCTGGTACATTGGCAGCTATACTTGTACTGCATCAATATGACATCACTCCTCTCCAAATGTCTTGACTTTTGAGTGAAGAATGCTAAACTAACATAAAATATGCAGTTCACATTATGTTTCTTAACCAATTAGTTATAGTATCAAACGAGCACAATGCAGGATATTTCCACAGCCCGTATCCGTATAGTTTAACCAACATTTTGTCTCTAAATGGACCACATCTCTTGACACTCATGTTTTAGGCCTGTAATATGACTGTAGAGAATGCTAACTGCTCTTGCAGCCAACCTCTCCCAGGTGGGCCTTCCTAACCAGAGCCACCTGCTTTTTAGGTCTGCTAAGATGATTTCTTCGGACCCATCTCACCTATGACCCTTTGAGTGCGAGCTTCAAACACTGTGACACAACAGCTCTGTGCATGTTGTAGGTGGGCCTGTCTGGACGGCTGCGACCCCGCAGCTCCAAACTTCAGAGGGAAGTCCGACTAGAGCTGTGCAGCGCTGTCCCCACAGTGCGTTATTCACTCCCAAAACGTAGTGCTCACTTTTGCCAGATGGGTCTGAGGACTTCCAGACCCAAGCTAATGAAATTGTTAGCATGAGAAATGCCGCACCCTTTACAACAGGACCATGTTTGGTAGATTGTCCCTGGGAAGATCACAGTTACTTTATTCTTTCCCAGTCGCAAACCATTGAGCCCTTGTGCTTAACACCAAACACCTTATAGACACACAACACCTGACTCCTTTAACATTCCTTTTTCTTGTCTGAGCCACTGTGCCTCGCTTCCTATCCCCCAAGCCTGCATGATATTCCTGGTCTTATTTTTTCCCAGCTGCACTGATCCAGAGGAATCTGCGGAAGTGGATTGTCTTCCGGCCTGCAGGATAGGTCTCAACCATTCCCGAGGCCTTGGGGATTGCTGTCATTAGCTGGCTCTCCGAGCACACTAGCTGGAAATTAAGTTACTATTTATCCGTGCTCAGCAAAGGAAAAGACAGCCGCAGGGCAGAGAGGCCTAGGAAGACTTTAGTATTGATTTTGCTGAAGGGTGTCGGCCAGCAAGGCCAGATCTGTTTTTCTCAGCGATTCAGGCAGTACTGATGACAGAGGAGGCGGTTAGACTGAGTGAATAGGCTCGGAAACAGGAATATCATAGGCTACCCATCGTCCAATAACACACTTTCCACAGTACCGCTAAACAACATCAGGGGCTTTTATCAGACTGTTTCCAGTCTCTGCAGCATTATGACAGAATGAAGATGCTTTGCTAACAGTCAATAGGATGTTAGCGGAATGTATCACCTTGCTGTTAAGTGATTCTTACATCCCGTGGACAAAAATGTTTTTCTTTCCTATACTGTAGTCTGGGTGCTTTTACTGTTACTGCTCTTAAAATAGCTCTAGCCAATTATGTTAGCCAATTGTCTAAGCTGTTCATGTTAATGTTGAAATGTGTGTCATTGTTGGGTAAAAACAAGTTTAAGAAATTCTTACATTTTTATTTTAATGATATGCTTTATGTAATATGATCGGTTGTGCTAGTTCCATACAGTTACCATAAATGTTCAGGAAAACTAAGGAAACTCTCTAGTTTATACAATACCCTGTTGGGATAAACATTTTGGAAACGCAAAGGGTTTCAACTGACATGATGTGATGTAT
>JAOEHI010000018.1:7634109-7645551 GCA_025447815.1 Percopsis transmontana | reverse complement strand
ACACACACACACACACACACACACACACACACACACACACACACACACACACACACACACACACACACACACTCTGATGGGAACACAAACACCACCGTACCTACATCATGAGGAAACAGTTTATGACCCGATATTTTCTTAGTTAATGTCTCCCAAATGACCCCCCCCCCTTTCTCTCTCTCTCTCTCTGGTGGCAGATGGGTCATCAGAAAAAGCCTTAAGGTTCCATTAAATTGTGTAAATAAGAGGTTAAGAAAACCTAATGTTACTTTTTGAAGTTGTGTAACCTGGACAGGCAGGGAGCCACAGTGGCGTGAATCTCAACTTAATGCTGATGGATTCAGCCCTCATCCCTGCCTGGCTCTATGAGGCTTTGCGACTATAGGACCTCAGTGTACTTCACACAGTATATTAACACGTTAACGTTGAAGGCAGATGAGTCAGGGTTGGGATATGGATAGGTTGACACATATTTAGATTTGGTTCTAATTGATACAATTGTTTAGCTAGTTGAGAAACATTTTCAATTAAATAAACTGCTTTTTTCCTTTAGTTACTTGAATAGGTACTTGTATTATTGTAATTTATATTAAATATGTTATTTTACTTATTTCAATACAATTCAATTATTATTTCAATACAATAGAAAAAAACCACATTTCTTCCTAAATGATATACAGTATTATATTGATTAAACCCCATATTACTGAAGTGGGCTGAAATGGCTTACACTGTCATGTTCACCGTCTACTGTTGTAGCTTATGACTCGTGCTAGCAGGGTCTGTGAACCCCATTTAAAAGCAATGACAACATTTCAAAGATAAAGCGTAAGTCAATCTGAAAACAAACAGGTTATTTTTTATACAAAGACACATAATGTTCCATCCCAAACCAGTGATGTGTGTGAGGCATCTACCTACAGACAGGCCTCTTGTCCTGGCTCCTACCGAATTCACTTTCAGGGCAGCCATTATAATAGAGTGATGGGCTGTTGTGGGTTATTGTAATGAGAGCTGACTGTGGCCCATCAGTGGGGATTTATGCTCCGCTTGGTGAGCGTGCCCTTGAGGGGCCAACTGCAGCTCCCAGATAGCAGCACGCCGCTCCTCTCCAGTCTGTTCGCTCCATCGGTTTGCCTGAATGAAACACTTGGCATGTATGCACGCACATAGACACAAGCAGGCAATGTACAAATCTGCGCAAACACACAATTGCATCTGACTCTCATCACAAGGGCTCCAAAAGGACTAGGAGAGAGGTAGTGAAATTCAGACACACGTGCACAAACTGCTGCCACCAGCCAGCCTAGTTTTTAAATAATACAACCATACGCTGTGCCATACGCTGCACATAGTTTCTTGTACCAAAACTGTAAACTGTATGTCTATAGGAACAAGTGAGTAAAACGGTGTACAACCACAGACACCATCATGTCTTCTCAGCCCTATTTGTCACAGACGGGCCCTTTTGAACTGCTAATGTCTGAGCCACTGGAGGCAAATTGAATCACCGTCATTTCCACCCAAATGGAATTTCAGTGGTTAGAAAAGAACAATGCAAGTCTTGACACCCGGTCTGTTCCATAATCTGATTTCTAGCTCCCAATGCACAGGGGGACTGCAGAAAAGGAGTTGACCCAATATATTTAAAAGCCTGCTTCCTGGAAAAAAAGGACAAGTGGCAGCAGGCGTAGGGGTTGAAAGAAAGATAAATATTTATTACAGTTATCGAGTTTGCCTCGCCTCACTCTATGTCCCCAGCGAGGCCTCAGACGCACCCAGAAAGGAGCAGATTGATGGAGATAATTTGTTATTGGATATAAACAGTTTTAAAGACGCAGAGTAATTCTGCCCAGAGCGCTAATCCTTCACAATCTCATCAGGGGGAAAGAAAACACCGGCAAGTTGTTTTGTTTATCGCAATCTTATTTTTTTCCTTCCGCCAAACAATAATATCTTCCTTCCAAAGCATGTGGCTGTTTGACTTTCAAATCACAAGCATTAGCCGCTATACTCTTGCTCAAGGCGCGTGTAAATATGCACATGTGCTGTGAATGACAGCTCTGTCACGGCTAAATTAATTATTGGTATGAGGCAAATAACGGCAGAGCTGAGCAACATCTATACACACAAAGAAACACATGGACCGGCACACACAAAACAGCAGTAGGGATTTTTTCGGAAGCTCCCCCGATATTGGACAAATGTTTGTGGGTATGGCTGTCCCGTCTCGACAGATTGAGTGCGATCTGGAATTGTTTGGTAATTAAAATCATAATACACTGCCACTCATTGAATTTGTTTGGGCGCTGGATAGACTGTGGTCTGCCCTGGTGCGTGTGATGTTCAAGCATTTGCTGCTTGTCTTGTTCCTGTCTGGTTTTGTTCTATTAGAAGGAAATATGCTCCTGTTTTACAATCTATCGTCTATTCTTATTTAGATTCTAATTTATTTTCTAAAAAATATTCTGAAAAAGACAGATTCTATTCTACTCTGTTCCATATCTATCCTGTTGTAAACAAAACTAGTTTATATTTAAATTGATTCTATTATATTCAATTTCCTGTTCTGTTCTGTTCTTTTTAGTGGTTATTTAGGTTGCCTGCTTTATTCTGCTACACTGTTGTGTTCTATGGTGTATAAGAGGTGTTGTTGTCCCCCAGACGACCTGAACAGCACCCACCAGCACTGCGTCCTGGCTGGAGATGTGGCACGCTTCAGCTCCACACATCGGGTGGTTGAGGTGAGCTGCCAGAAAGACCTACATATTTTCGACTAGCACATAATTTACAATCACTTTAATATGTCAGGTACATTCACATAAGGAAAAGTATGGGGCAGGATAGTCTAGTGGTCTGGGCGTTGGTCTCCCAGCCAGAAGGGTTGTGGGTTCGATCCCCAGAGGTGGCCTACCTGTGGACTACCTAAGCATCCTTTGGCAAGATGCCTAACCACTATCTGCATCATGTAATTGTAAGTCGCGTTGGATAAAAGCGTCTGCTAAATGACCTAATTGTGATTGTAATTGTATTCAATCATATGATGAAGACAATAAGGTGAAGAGAACCAGAAAAGAAAACGGAGAAAACAGAATATACTGATGTGATTGAGGCCTAATCATTACAATATATCAGTGTCATATATTGACCATTATTGTATAGATATAAATGTGCAGTCAATGCTGATATACTGTATGTGACTATATTGCTATGTGCATAGAAGTGTTACAAACTACAGTATGCCTTGTCTAATATTCTGAACATACAAAAAACAAAATCCCATAAAAATGTATTTGTATAGATTATGACATCAACAATTTTTAAATCCTGTGGTTCTTGATTAATAAATACTATTATTTTTGACGTGATATCTGTATTTAAAAATTTATAAGCCCTAAAAATGGATGTCTTTTATGTCGCTAAAATTAACCAGTGGCCAATTTACCATCTTACTTTAGGGGGGCCACGTCATAGAATAAAATGTGTCACATTTATTGGCAATATATTTTTGTTTCTGGGGAAATATCTTTAGAAGATAACTGATTGTCTTTCCGTATGGGATATACTGTACAATCAATTATCTTGAACTATAAAATAAATGTAAGATATAAAGTATATACACTATATTATTGTTGTTACCCGAATATCAGTGTTTTGAAGATCGGAGCTGGGAGATTATGACCCTTGGTTTGAGGTCTGTTGTAAACCCTGTGTATACTATATACTGTATACTGTGTGTACCTGCAGTGCTCTAGAGGGACTCTGGACTACATCAGGTCTCGGTGCAAAGAGGCCCTGTCCAACCTTCAGACAGACCAAGAGACTGGCTCCCACAGCCTGCTGTCCCTTCTGCCCGCCACGCTACAGCACTGTGAGGAGGTCCACAATGAGGTGGGGGTCTCTCATTGTGTGTGTGTGTGTGTGTGTGTGTGTGTGTGTGTGTGTGTGTGTGTTGGGGATGCATCACTGTTGGTGTTATGTGTGTATTTTAGAACCCGCCAATGCTTGTGTTTTTGTGTGCGTGCGCGTGTGTGTGTGTGCGTGTGTGTGTGTGTGTTGGGGATGCATCACTGTTGGTGTTATGTGTGTATTTCAGTACACGTCAATGCTTGTGTGCACACACATGACACGTTTGCAGTAAATGTATGTATTTAGGTTTAGATGCTATATCTATAAGGGTACGTTTGTGAAATTTCTGCCCGGCTTGATCTGCGCTGGTCAACTGCAAGTGCTGAAGTGCTTCTAGGAGCAACAACAGCTCAGCCACGAGGCGGTACACCATGCACACTCACAGAGTTGGGACAAAGTGTGCTGAAGCGCATATGTATAAAAATACATACACCTGTCCTCTGTTGCACCACTCACTACAGAGTTCCAAAGTGCCTCTGGAAGCAACATCAGCACAAACACTGTGCTGATGTTGCTTGGGTGCTTCATGAAATGGGTTTCCATGGGCGAGCAGCTGCCCACAAGCCTTTTTTAGGGTTTGAGCTAGGCCCCTTAGTTCCAGTGAAGGGTAATGGTATGCTTCCAACGTTGTAGCAACAGTTTGGGGAAGGCCCTTTCCTGCTCCAGCATGACTGTGCCCCTGTGCACAAAGCAAGGTCCGTAAAGACATGGTTTGATGGGTTTGGTGGGGAGGAACTCTACTGGCCTGCACAGAGCCCTGACCTTAACCCCATTGAACACCTTTGGGATGAATTGGAACACCGGGCCTTCTCATCCAACATCAGTGCCTGACCTCACAAATGCTCTTTTGGCTGAATGGGCACAAATTCCCACAGACAAACTCTAACATCTTATGAAGGCCTTCCCAGAAGAATGGGGGCTGTTACAATATAGCTACAAAGTGGAGGCAAACTCCATATTTATGCCCATGGTTATTGAATGGGCTGTCCAACCAGCTCATATGTGTGATGGTCAGGTGTTCACATACTCTTGGCCATAAAGTGTGCCCCAGCCAAAGGGTGTGCTTCGATCTAGTCAGCTAGCACCACCGTTCAGCTCAGCTCAGTCACAACTCTTCTCTCCTCTCTCCTGGCGCCGCAATGGTGGAATGAGCTTCCTGCAGCAGTCAGGACAGCAGAGTCTCTACACATCTTCCACCTCTTCAGAATCCACCTTGGTACCTCTGCCATAGACACTCCCATTAACGAAGCCTTCTATGGAGATTCTCTATCTTCTGTCTCAATCTCTTAAAAAAAAAAAGAGATTATTTCCTGCTCTGTTAGGGCCAACTCTTAGAATGTTTAAGCTATTTGCTTGTATACAAGCTGTTAGCAATTATTTTTGAGGACTGAATGTAATATTGATATTTGAATGTATGTTGTGCAATGTCTAACTAAGTTATCCCTGATGATTGTTGAATGTTGTTTGCTTACGATGACTGGTGTATGACCTAATCAGTAATTGACAAATGTACTAATCTTAAGCTGCTTTGGATAAAAGCGAAAATGTAAATGTATAGGAGCATCATGCACATGACTCAAGCCATATGTTCTGTTTCTGTCCTGGGAAGAGCTGACCATACTTAATGGTCACAGGTTAAAGCTGTCTAAAAGGCGGGCCGGGGGCCTGTCAGCACACAGAGCCAGACTCCATCTCGTACTCAGGGAAATGCCTCCTGTATTGAATCCAGGTTGTTCTCATTTGTCCTGGGCTGTGATAGATGGTAAGTCCTTTGCTCCTCCATATGTTATCTAAGTATGGAGCCTTACCCTCATCCACACTGATGACTGATGCTGGCTTTGGGAATGGAACAATAAAGGAAAGAGGAAAAAAAAACTAAATGTTTGGGGGCATTCGTGGTGCTGCCAGTCGCCTGGGTTACCCCGCCAGAGGGCAACAGTTAAAATAGCACTTCACCTCTTCTCCCTTTGCCTCCCTGGGCTCCAAGCAGCCTTGCTAGCTAACGCTAGCGCCTGGGCCCCTCGATGGGATGCCATGACAGATGATCTTGGCGTAAGGTTGTTTAAAGGTTGTAGGCAGTATTAATTATTCAGCTCCAACAAACAATGGGGCTGTCCGTGTCAGGAAGAGCCCCGCGTTGGTTTGAGGAGCAACACCTGCTAGCTTGCCGCATAGCGCCGCAGGATTATGCAGCGTAGGCTCCCACTAGGGGGGGCGATCACGTTTATTTAGGAAAACAGAGTGCTATTTATAAAAGGGCAGGTGTGTGTGTGTGTGTGTGTTTGAGTAAGGGGGGGTTGCTCTCAGGGGCTCTAGCCTTACCTACCTGGCTCGCTCAATGATCGATGTGGCCGTTTGTTTGGAGTTGCCCACGAGAGCAGAACACCCACTTAAATGATGTATTGTTGGCAGAGTTATTTATGATGGCGGCCCAGTTTGGCGCTGGGTGGACGCATATTGCGCGGGTCGTGTTTGACATGGGCGACTGAGGAGTGAACAAGCTGGAGACGCCCAGGCAGTCCTGACCTGACCGCCGCCGCCTGGGCCTCGCCTTAAAACGTGCTAAACAGCGAGGGCTAGCTAGCGGCGGCTGACGTATCTAGATGTCACGCTACAGCAGGGGAGGGGCGGAGGTTTGACAGTTGTCGGAGGGAGCGGGCGTTCCTGACGAAGATGAAGAGAAACGTCTGCCGTCCGAGGACTTGTGTTCAGGGAGAGAGAGGGCAAACGAGTTGTGAGGCAGTGGAGGGAGTTAATGCAGAGGTTGATGGAGGAAGAATGGCACCTTGCAGGACAGGAGAGAGATAGAGAGAGAGAGAGAGAGAATGAGAGAGAGAATGAGAGAGAGAATGAGAGAGAGAATGAGAGAACAAGAGAACAAGTCAGAGATAGAATTAAAGAATGCTAAACCTGTTAGTAAAAATTGGTCTCACCTGCCGTCTTGGTGGGGGGCTGGATTGGTTAACGGTGATAGGGGGAGGCAGGGTTGGTTGAGGGGGGGGGGGGTAACACTACATTACCACACAGCCCGTGTGCCTGTTTGGCTTTGAAATGCTAATCCCAGACGCTAACGTCTTGTCTCATTTAAAGGCACTGTGTCACTTCCCAGGTGGGTGTGTGACAGAGAGCCCCGCAGGACCCCCTCTAATGATGCCGCCCCCCATTCAGTAAATATTGAAGGGCGGGCCCAGCGATTCCCACATGTGCAGGCAGAAATAAAGTAAACTCAGTGAGGAGGCGGGCATTTGTGACCTTCCTACGTCCTGCCTTTACAGTTTTTTTTTTTCCAGGCCAAAACTCCTCCCCAGACTCCCAGCTGTTGTCTAGGCTTTGAAATGCTTCACTTGAATCATTATCAGTGTAATCTTTGTATTTACCTTTTTAAAACACATTTGGCTGCTTTATTAAAAATTAAATATGTATTTATTTGTATTAATAATTTGTATTCCTATTATATTTTTAAATATGTTTTTATCTAATGTACACATTTGCCTTTGTAGCCTTTTGTACCCAAAGATTCTTTGAAGATTAATATTTTAAGCTTAGTATTGAAATTTAGTAAATAATTTTGTAAATCCCTAGTCATAGTCTCCTATCTTCCTTACCTCAATAGAAGACCAAACGCTGTGTTTTTTTGTGCACAATAAAATATTCCATAATTTTTAGCTCACGCCTACGACAGTGGCCGACACACTGAAGACTGATGAGAGCTAGATTGTACCGATCAAACCTGTACAAACATATTACCAATATATGCTTTGTAGTATCACAGGCGTGTGTCTATAAAGTGTTGCGAAACAATAGAAGATCGTTAAAAAAAAAAGATAAATATTTCATCCTGAACGTCATGTGCATAGAGGTAAGGAAGCTACCACATTCAAGAGCTTTACTAAAGTTCAATCACGTTAACAATGCTATCAGACACAAATGTCTCCACACAGAATCGCTATTTGTCCCTCACAGTTTGTGAGTGTTTCTGTGGACTACACCAAAAAGAGACCATGGCTAAACGTGGTTTTTGCCAAGAAGTTTTCTCTTGGCGAAAGTAAAAGAAATAACTCTCAAATCTTTAAAACAGGTGAAACAAATTCCTTCAACCCTGGTCCCTTTAAAGAACAAGCTACAGTAGGTAGGTCACATTGATATCCAGGATCTTTCCTTGGCAGAGATGTATTTAGTTACCTTTGGGAGGGAGTCAAAATTGAATTGAAACCTGATTATGGTCACTATTACCTATTTGATTGAAAATGTGTAGCCCATATTGTGTGTGTGTGTGTGTGTGTGTGTGTGTGTGTGTGTGCGCTTGCTTGTGTAGGGCCACTCTGCCTGGTGTACGATGAGTGCGTATTGCGTGCCCGATAGCTCACTGAAGGCTGGGGGGACCAGGTCTGGGGGTTGATGTGTGAGGAGGCCAGGCAAGGTAAACAGAGGATGGCAGCCTGCGATCGATCGTACTCTCATCAGCTCCCACCTCGGGGCCACGGCCGGAAATTGATTGGGCCTGCTCGGGTAATACAGCGAAGGGAGTGGAAAAATCGTGCCTCATTAAATGGGAAAAAAGGGGGCCACTTGGCTTTGACTCCCGGGTCTCCACGGTGAGCTGGCACCTGATGGCAGGGCTAATGTGTAGTTAGTGCGTCCGTCACCTGGAGAGATGACAGCCACTGCCGCGGGGGACCCACTAGAGCCCCCTTTGCACCCCCATGCCGTCTCAGAAAAACTAGCCCTAACAGCCACTCTCTCTTTCGCAAACACTTTCGATCCGTCTGCCTGGATAGGTGGCATTTAGTTAGCATCCCCCCCCTTGCTAAGACACAGCTGGACAACTGCCGTCTAAATGCCACATAGCCGTCGCTCTCTGCTCGCCTCAGATGGACTGATTTGTGGCTGCGACTGGGCACACGACAGGGGGTCGGCCGATCATGTTGGCTCAAAGCGCAGACACAGGTTAGCTTCCTCTCGCTAAAAGACAGACAGACAATCAGAGGGAAGGAAAGGGGGACAAACGAAGAGAAAAGGACATCGGATATCGATGCTTTGAGGCTTTGTTGTGTGTCTGAGCCGGACTGATCGAAGAGCAGTGGATTGGGAGTGTTGGAGCTGCCATAAAGGCTGGCATTTCTTTGAAGGCCAGGTTGTATAGAGTGACTGTCAGGCTGCTCTGTATTCTCCTTGACATGCCCCAATCCCTGCATGACATCCCTGCTGTGATCAGAGTCTTCTGAAAGCTAATGGCAGGATCATTCTGTGTGCTTCTCCTATCCGAGGTAGACTGGGGTCAACTAGTTTGTGCAAATAGTACTTGGCAATTGTTTTACTGTGTGTGCATGGAGTGCCAGATGGATGGTGCAAGTCAACAAGGACCGACATTTTTTGTCCTTCACAGGACAGCATTTGTGTCGTGATTGACAAAATGCGTGATGCAATCTGTCCCAGTCAATCCTACCTCTGGTACTCTGGTATATAAACACACAGGAATGAACAGGCCTAACAGTCATCTGACTGTCATTAGCGATTGGTCGCAGTGGCTAGTTGGCTGGTTTCGTGTCTTTAGTCATCAGCTCAAACCTTAGTCTTGTTTTGTGCTTTCACAAATATTAACAGACTGTACATTGTCTAATGCCTTGTTAGAAGAACAATAAACACTCAGACACATTTGATATGCCGCTCCTTTGTATGCATCTACACCTTGTGTTGTACAGTTGTCTTTGTCACAACAAAATGGGGCATGTATTGTTTTGGCTGGAAGAAGCTTTGTAGGCTGTTTTTGGGGGAGGGCAACTTTCCGCGCCTTTCATTTATGTTGGCGGGATTTGGGGCAATCTCTGACACACGCACACACACTTTGGAAATTGTATGCACAGACACTGACGAACGCACACCGACCTACGTATAAAGACACAAACAAGAGCTCAAACATGTGCACATGCAGACGCACACAGACACACACACACACACACACTCAGAAACAGATAGGCTACACCTGGCTACGTGGAGCCTCCTTGCGAGGATTAAATCAGCACTTCAAAAGAGCGAGAAACAAAAACAGTCCCAGCGGAGGGAGGAGAGCAGCCAAGACTGTCATCCCCAGACGGAGCGAAGAGGAGGAGGAGTAGAGGAGGGAGGAGTGGAGAGAGAGAGGGCAGAGTTTTCAGGTGTGCTGACTGGAAGGTGTGTGTGTGTTGTTTGAGGGGGAGTGTATATCTATTCTAATGACGGTCAGCGTTGTTTACGCATTTTCTCTCACCCAAAAAGTGTTTATTTTAATGATGATAAACTACGAAAAAGTATTGTCTTTTATGTAATTTAGTATTGGGATTATCTAAAGGTGAAATATACATTGTATATGTCCAGGTGGAGTTTGAGTGGCTCAGACAGTACTGGTTCCAGGGCCAACGCTACGCCCGTTTCTGCAGCTGGTGGAGCGGACCCATGGAGCAGCTGGAGAGTGACTGGAGGCTGATGGAGACAATGGTAAGATCCTCTGCTGTACCAGGTGGCCATGAACATCATCCCCATTTACAGTAGGCCAAGGTTTTAACACGGCCAGAGTCGGGGTTCTTTTCCCTGTGTAGAGCAAGGCAATAACACTGCCAGGCTTGGGGGTTGATATGAAGGATAGGTCTTAAGTACTGTATAGGGGGTCATATTTCAGGGGGCCTGATTTAGCTATTTTGGAAAGGTGTGTATACCTTTTTAAATGCCTTTAATTCAGGAATTTATAATCTGGTGGACAACATATATATATTACAGGTCATGAATTGATTAAGTAAATACAGTAAATACTGGACTGTAAAATCCAGATTATGCTTCAAAACAACACAAGAGCCTCTTCATAAGCAGTGTTTTTTGTAAATTTTTGTAATCTTTTGTCAATCTTTTGCAAATTGATGGCAGGCTACTGCTTGTGCTCGTTACGCAAACTATAAAGCGTTTACAGTCCAGTAGTGTTTTTCAAAAGAGGAGTTGTTCATGAAATGACACGTTTTCTTGTCTGCATTATCAAGGACATGTCAAATGTTCCATGGAGTCGTCACCAGGTTTTATTGGAGAGGAGCGTGGTGAGATAGCTCAGAGGGAGAGAATCACTTAGTAATACACACTCACAAAGCATGCTGGCCTTAGTCTCTCTTTCTCGCACACACACACACACACACACACGCACACAGAGCCATGCATAAATGTTTTATGAGCATGCACACACAGTCACCACTTTATACTTTGATACACACATACACACATGTACAGAGTTACAGAAATACGCACATACACAAACTGATTTTTTTCTTATTTTTTACCTTTATGCTTGGTGTGTGTGTGTGTGTGTGTGTGTGTGTGTGTGTGTGTGTGCTCTTGACTAAGTAGACACCAGGAGCAGCAGGGGGCACTCTTGTATCACTGTAGCCACAGCAGTGAGGGCGAGAGAGCCATTCTCTCTCTCTCTCTCTCTCTCTCTCTCTCTCTCTCGCTCTCTCTCTCTCTCTGTCTCTCGCTGTGGGGGGCGCGGGGGCGGGGGGGGGGTGGGGGAGTCGG
>JAOEHI010000018.1:7596774-7624274 GCA_025447815.1 Percopsis transmontana | reverse complement strand
CCCTGCACTATTCTGCCCTGAAGATGGACTGCTGTTAGGGCCTTGGAAAAGCAACCCACCCCACTGCAGCACGTTACAATGCCTTCAAACAAAATCACTTGTCTAAAGGTCTACCCTGTCTGGGAGTGTCTCTATTGGCCTCTCCAACACCCCCTTTGTCACTTCAAACATGCTTCCTTGATGTTTCAGACACATTTTTCTAATGTTTTACACCCCATATAATCCACTGTGTATAGGGAAGCCCATGTCGGCAGCTGACGTAATTGATGGTCTCCATGACCTTGTGGAGGTCAACCTGGCAGAAAGGCCAGGCTTTCAATCAGCACTGAGGTCTCTGGAACAAACTGTCACACACACACGCACACACGCACACACACACACACACACACAAACGCACACACGCAAACACACACGCACACGTGCAAACACACGTGCCCTCACCCATGCACACACAAACTCGCATACAAAAAAAAATAAACAAATTTGTCAAGACCGTTAAGTAAAATAGATGGATATAGTAAATTATACTATACACTATATATGATGTAAATAATACTATGCATTTGTGCTGTTCTGATATACTAATTGTGTATATTACGCGCACACACACACACACACACACACACACACACACACACACACACACACACACACACACACACACACACACACACACCAAACTCTCCCTGTCCTTTCTTTAGGAGGTCAGTGATTCTATTGCTCCATTGGCTCTGTTGTCTCTCCTGTCACTCCAAGGCCTTTCCACTATTGTTCAGGTTAAAAGTCAAGTATTAAACCCAATCATGACCAGTGAAGAACCACTGTTGACACGCACACACGCGTATGCGCACGCACACACATATTTTCTTTCTCAGCTAGCCTTGATGGCTTATAAGGACATCACGATTCAGATAAGCCTAATTTTTACCTCTTTAATGAAGTTAGGAGGCAAACAGTAGGAAGTGGGAAGAAAAAAAACACATTTTACTGGAAGTCACAGGAAGTTGAATGTGGCAACATAATTTTTCAAGTGGTGGAGAATTTGCCCCCCACCCCCAAGAGCAAAGAACTTGTACTGGCAGGCGGAAAACACACACACATCTCTCGTCCAAACTGGAACAGGCCGTGTCAGGATCACAGCTCCCCAGTTGTTCATATTGGTGAGAAACAGCTATCCATTATCCAGAGAAAGCTGCCTGATGCTGTTTTCCACCAGTAGTGGAAGTGATGTTGGTTTCTTGTGTTAGCAGGGATGGTGAGTGGATGGGCTGTTGTGTGCCAGGCTTCCACACCATCCTATGAAATAAGATGTCAGGGCAGTTGAGCTGAAACCGCAGCCAGAGTCACTAAAATGTCAGGAGGTTTGAAGCATAGGGCTGAAAGCTAGCGTGCTAGTAACGTGCTAATGTGCTAGTGATGCAGACAGGCACGGGGAAAGGTGAGGATGGATGAATGGAGAAAGCAGGACTGACAGCAGGAGTGGAATTAAAGTTGTGACACCAATTACTTTACAGCTCTTAATGTTATTCCTATGGTTCATGGTAGTCTAAACAGAGGTTTCAGTTCAAACTGAGATACCCAACTTTTGAAAAATGACAACTACATCTTTATTTACTTTGTCAACAACTCCATATTCATAACTGCAGCTCTTTAAACGTCGCCTGTTAAAATCCTGACAATGACGTAGCACCTCTATAAAGGCTGCTGGACATAGCCAAAATTGACTTTGCCCCCTTGGAGTTTATATATTTTTATACTATGATGTATAATTATAATCTAATATAAAATTACGTTCACATTCTTGGCCAGTGATGTCGTCGTCACTGTTAGTGAGGGGCCACAGAGGTGGTCTGGCAGTTTATGAGAAGGAGAATGGATTACTTGCCAGCCGGCTCGCCCCCGTCTGGGCACGGAGGCCGGTTGGCACTTGGAGAGGCAGGCAGGCCGGTGTCATGTTTTGGCCCTATTTCCGGTGGTACTGCCAGGTAGAGAGAAGTGTAACCTGCCAGGTGGACAGACATAGGTGGACACTGGATGTTAGCTAACCTTGGCTATGGTGTAGTGATTATATGGGGTGTAGTGTGGTGTAATCAAATCAGTGTACGCATATCCCTAGTGGTACTTGGAGGTATGACAGGGGGAATGTGAGGAAAAATTGGAAGTCATAACATTTTGTAAGAATGTATAAAATAACAACTTATCCTTTTCAAAGTAATTTCTATTTAAATAGCCTTACAAATTTGTGTTAAAGCGTTGCTATGAAATATACATTAAACAAACACCATATATCACATAGTGCTTGGCCGATCTGTGTTGAGTGAGTGGCATGTTGTATCTGATGGAATAAACAGATGCTTGTTGGTGTTAAGATGCAGTTCTGGTTCTAGGTGGTAGTGAGTGGCCCCAGGCTGCCCTCAGGCCAGTCTTGGCTGGGAAGGATCTGTACCTCTCCTCTGGCCAACACTTCCCTTCTGCCAGGGTGCCGATTAGTTGACCTGTAGACAGAAATGTCTAGGAGATGTCTAAAACCTATCATGGCTTTTTTCTGTCTTTGGGTGATTGGGTGATCCAATAATCATTGAGTCATTCATTCGCCTCTTTTGCAGTTAGTTAGATAGTTTATATAATTTGGTGTCTAGGTGTGACATTCCCATAGGACCACCATTCTGACTAAGAAGCAACCTGAGGACCACTGTTGGGGTGTGAGGAAAGGGGTTGAGATTAGTTTTTTTTCTTACCTTTCTGGGCGTGGTGAATTCCACACAGTCCATCTATTCTTGGCAATATAGTGGTGGATAGGGAGAGTCTTATTCTCTGGCTCCAACCTTGCCCTGTACTTATTCTACAGGTTTGCCAGTGTGGAAAAACCATTCTCACAGAAATATGTAGTTGCAAAAGGTAAAAAACACTTTACTGCTTTTGCTGCGAGCTCTGGAAACTTCACAAGGGGTTGTGTATCATACGTGTGCTTCTTGACAGAGTCTGGGGATTTTTTTATACTATGCTTGGTCTCCAAGAAACTGATGTGTCTCCATATGCCACAATAGTTTTGACGGCTTCATTGCTGGGTACCACCTGTTTAAAACCCCTAGGCTAGAGCTTAAGTCCCAAATTGCCCATGCTGTCCATTGGTTTCAAATTGATCACTTACTTACTATTGGTGATTAATAGACTGTAGCGTTAAGCCTTTGCATAGTTCAAATACCCAAGTTCTGCTTCTGACCGTTTGGTAGTTTATAGCTGAGCATCCCCAGGCCCTTCGCTGTCCTCTCTCTCACCCCGAAATGCGGCCTGAGATCAGGGGGACATCTCTGGTCAGCATCAGGAGGGAGCTGAGGACAGCTACTGTCATCCGGGGGTAAATAGAGGCAGAGTGGGAGCCGGTTAGTGCTAACATAGGCCCTCAGATAAAGTACTGTGGTCTGAGGTTGACTGAGGCCGGGCTTGGCCGGTAAACAACCAGCAGGGAAGCTAAAGGACCCTGGGATCAGCCTGGGGCTAAACCTGAAGGCCTCAGTCAGCGCTGGGTCCTCTAAACACATCACAGAAAGACACACACACACACACACACACACACACACAGACACACACAGACACACACACACACACACACACACACACACATTTTTATGGACACATATTTTCAGAGGTGTGGTAACATTGGCTTACACACATACATACACATTATCAGAGACACACATACTAGAAGCAGGACTCGCATTAGGCGAAGCTTGCTCACGCATACACATACACACACGCACACATTTACCCACAAGCTCCCTACAAAACAAAGGCTCCCCGAAGGCATCTGTCGCCGGTGTGTTTACCAAGCTTTAAGTGGAGAGGTGAGCAGAGTTCAGTGTAGGCGAGCATTAGTAACGATACTTTACAGGCTTCTTTCATCATGTATGTTGGTAAAGAGAGGCGTGGCGATGTGTTTGGCTGTCAGTGAACCGTCAACCTCCAAACACAAGTGGAGAAGCATTTTATGACAATAATTAATTGATAAACCTCAGGTATTTCCTTGTTTGGTTCCAACTTTGTGTTCTTTGATTGTACAAGTTATGGGAGGCAGGTATAATTGATAATAAGTACAACCTCGAGTGTTTATAGTTATTACAGTTGAATTTGTATTTTTTGTATGCTGAAATTTCCCCTTCAGGTGTGGTGTTATGTTATCCTATTTTTATGGCACAATGCCCAGTAGTTAAAGTTAAAAAGTTACTGTTCTCTTGGATAACAATAGGATAGAGCTATGATAGGATAGGTTAGTGGATAGGGCAGTCGAGTCCCAGATGAAAGGTTGTGTGTTTGATCCCCAACATGCCTGACTGACCTGTGAGCATCCTTGAGCAAGATGTCTTACCCCTACCTGCGGTTTAATACTTGTAATTGAACTCACTGCGAGTCGCTTAAGTGACATAATTGTAAATTCTTGTAATGGCATAAAACAATTGTAAACAACCATAAGCCCTAGTGAAAACATGAAACAAATACTGTATATGCACAGTTTATTTAAGATACAATATTTGGTCAAACATACGATCAAGAAGATCATCTTGTGGCCATTGTGTGGACACCCACCGTTGTACACCGTATTATTGTCCCCCTCTGAGCAAAAGTGAGGTGAGAAACCGGTTAGAGCAGGTTCCAGATCAACTATGCCTCTCTATTTCGACGACGGCGTGCTTGATGTGCTGACACAACACAATATGGCCAGTAGGCGATATGAGGTCTAGCGGCTGAGATGGTGATGCACTCTGAATGCACTTTCTAGCAGTTTTTTCCCCTGCCAATCATCCCAGGGGAAACGGGGTTTGATCCAAAACGGAAAGTACAATTTCCATAGGGAGTACAGCCGCCTCCTCTCTCCCCTGGTCACCACAATCCGCCATGTCTTCTCCGAGTCAGGTATAATCAGTCACACGCCGCTGCATGTTGTGACACCTGTCCTGTGTGGTGTGGAGGAAGTAAGCCTGATACCGCGTCTACAAAAAACACACAACCACACACACGGACCAATCAAACCCGTCGTTGCACGAATTAAGACAGGCATGTGGATTGTCAGGGAGGGATTGAAAAAAGTGAGATAGGGAGGGGAGAGGAACCCTTACATTGTGTTTTTTTTTCCTTCCTTTTTCGTCTTCTCAGAAGTGGGTTGGCTGACTGAAGAGACGAGCGTCTGTTAATGGGAAGAAATGAAAGCGCTTGGCGGCTGGATGTGACGGGGAAGAGACTTCTCTTAACAAGGCGTCAGAGTCAGTCAGAGTTACAGATCCATCATGACGCTGAGGCTGGTAGAAGACATTTAAGGATATACTGAGAGAGGAAAGACAGGGGGAGTCTGTGAGGGGTTGAGGGGAAGACAGAATCCATGAGGGGAGAGAGGGATTTGAGTGCGGCTGACAGCGCTGCATTTAATTTGGGCTGCCATATCCCTTTTCATTTGACTCCCTCTCAACCGGCTTAGAGACTGACGAAGACTCTCAGGCGAAGGTTTGCCAGGATGTCTCAGATTAGCGCTGATGCACCACGTCACACTCTAAGCTGGCCTGTAATTCATGTTCAACAGGGGGATACTCGCACATTACACTATGCTGTGTGGGACGCAATTAATTGACTCACACTCTAATATTGGGTGTAATTTGCCCGTCCTCTGATGTGAAACTGACTTTCTGCTAGACTTACTGTATGTCGCTGTCCCAGGAAGGGTATAATAGAGTCTTGGCTCAGACAAGCTTTATTTAAGTGGGGTTAGGAGACAAAGGTTTGGGAAATTGCTGTAGGCGTTTTTTTCTGTTAAAGCCACACAACTTAAAGGTGCATTAGGCAATTTCGGAGAATTGAGCAACAATGAGAAATATATTAAAGGAATACAACCAACGCTAACTGGCTCACTCTTCTCTGATCGCTTCTTGCATCTCATTGGTCAGGTCTGACGTGGGATGCTGATACAGTAGCACATTCATGCTTAATACTCCAAATTATTCTAATGGTGATTTCTGGGAAATGTAGTACAAAAACACAGTACATTTCTACTTTGCTCACATCAGTAAACTGTAATATTGCTCACTTCCTGTTTACTTCCTGTTTTAGACCATGCTCTTCCTGTCGGCGGTGGAGGAAGAGGAGCGAGCTGGAGAGAGCAGGAGAGAAATGGCAGAAACCCTGCTGGCTGCCCTGACAGACAGACAGCAACAAAGACAGACGTGGAGAGACAGGTAGGACTTTTTGTTTCATTCCACATCAGGCACCAGCTCATAGACATAATGACAGGTGAGACGCCACACTTTATGAAATAGCAACACGGCTTTAATATTCACCTTCTAACAGCAGCTCGGCTACGGGTGCCTTCTGAAATCCTTCATTTAAGAATTGTACTATTGCCTAATATATAGTACATGCCTCCAAACACACACATACGCACACACACACACATATATACAACTCCTATTGAGCCTTAATTTCATGCACCCTTACTTTGTGAAAATGAAATCTATGAATAAGGATAATACCAATGTGATAATATTATCTGAATTCCTTTTAGCCTGGTACCTTTTAGCCAAACTTTCATTAAAAGAGCTCATGACTGTCATTGAGCGTACTCTGCTAAATGAGGGTTGCATCTTCTCAGAGCTTTTCCCATTGTATGAGCCTTTTCTGTCTCTACCTCTGGTAAGTGTGCTACCAACCTTTTCATGAAAGAAAAAACGGGTTGGGGGGGGATTGATGTGAATTCCACAGATATGGTGAGCTGTGTATGGTGATTGAGTCTGTTCGTGGGGCTCGAACCTGGCAGCTATCACTGCTGTCACAACCACACGTGTCTCGGATAAGACTGGGCATTTCCTTCCTGCCAGATAACGCAGGGCAGAGCAGAGTTGGCCTTTCATTGAGATAAAGAAAGGTCTCACACCACACAAGACAATGTTATTTTAGCTGTTCCTTCTCTTCACTGTTGCCCTGCCAAAGACAGATGCACACTTTAAATCTCCTCTGAAATAGGTTTTAATTCAAGGTGTCCATGGATTTGATCTTGGTGCCAGAAGGTTAAATAAATCATAGGCCAATAAGACCCTACCCCTTCATTTTACAAAATGATCAAGGCATGCTGTCTCACGGCCCCCCTGTCCTGTTGTGGGACAGACTAGACCCAGGCCCTGATGAGGGCCAAAACACCTGGGGCAGATTTCACAGGCATACACATCCTTTTGCAGAGGTATTAGGCTAACTTCCTTCACGGTGACAGCCCCCATCTCTCCCTGCCACCTCCCTCCAAACTGTCCCCTGCGTTTGACCCCAACCACATGAACCTTGTAAACAGACTGTTTCCACACACCTCGCCGTTCCGCTCTGACGCCCGCAGCCTCACAACTCTGATGTAGGCCTCCAAGCATTCCAGCCGCAGGTGGTGACAGGCACAAACCATGTCGCCACGCCCATCCCCGGCAGAACATCGGCGCGCTGCCACCCACAATGCACTGTCGTCACCTTCTCACCGTGTCCAGCCCCGGCCTGGCCCCAAGCCCCCCTCAGATGCCGAGGAACCAGTATCACAGAGTAGGACAGGAAATGCTCCGTCCTTGTCGGCGAGGAAGACAGAAGTTTACTTTATCAGCAGTGAGGGAGTGATTAGATTAGTTTGGGAGGAGGAGGGGGCGAGACTCCCCCACACATGGGGCTATAATGTGTTTGAACTCCGACTGCTCCCGATATCTCTTCTCTCCTTTACACATTAAAATAAGCCCCCGCCCGACGCCCCCCACAGAAAGCCAGGGCTCGTCTGTCAAGTGGCTGTCAACAGATAGCATTTACACAAAACTAAACACATGGCCATGTGCAATGTTAAGTGAGACGCGCTGATAGTGATTAGAGATAGGCAGATAAGGACAAAGCAATGACCCGCCAGCCCTTTGTGGAATAGGAAAGAGTTTGTTCTGCTTTGTGGATTCTGTTAAGAAGTAACAGCGTTGTTTTGAACGGAAGATGGAGCGGTTATTAGAAAAGCTGGGACAGAGAGGGGGGGATTTAGTTTATTTTAGTCTGACACATTCTAACATTCATTTATTTCCGTCAAAATTACTCATTGGAATGGGACTTTTGAAATTAATTTGCTGATTCATTTTTGCTGCATTTTTATATTGAACGCCCTAATTTGGTTTCTGCGGAATATGCAACAGGCAGGCTTTTATCATTATTCTGGCTTTTGTTTCCATGGTTGCCACTCAGAGCATAACACTAGTTGGAGGAAAAGGGAATGATTGATGAGTCTTGCTAGGGGGCACATAAACATAAACAACCAGCACTGATTGATTAAGTTTCACTCTGACTTTTGTTTCTTAAACACCAGTTAAAGCATTGCTCCGCGCGGCGGGGCCTGCGTGCACTCTGGCTCGCCCTCCGGGGCATTTTTAGCACCAGCGAGATGCAGAGAAAGAGAAATGGGGCCCTGTGACCACCAAGTCCTCGCAAGTGACTTATGGGTACTCAGGGTGACGGATGCCTGTGCTCTCCCCGCCGGCCCGGACAGTCCATTCATTCACTGCGAGTCAATGAAGTTATGAGGGCTTTTCTATTCTTATGAGCCTTCCCGGTAACTGGGTTTTCCCGGTGCACGTGGTGAATTCTTTGATAGATGCCGCCCTTTGTGTCCCTTTGGTAAATGCCCCATGAGTAAAATGGGGATTATTATGTGGTTGGGTGACTTCACTGAAGTGCAATGGTTGACTGTGCCATGCAGGAACAACAGATTGAAGTGTGACCCCGGATATTTATCCTCCGCCAGCCAGAAGAGATGTTTTCATTATACGGAAACTTTAAGGATTGGAAATGCTGTGGATAAATTTGCTGCAACGGTTGATACTGAAACTCACACATCTAGCTTTCACACCTTATCGCCAAAAGGAGGAATCATTTTGGGGTTTGAGTGAAACGCCAAAAGTCCACATAAAAGTTTTATAGCGTGACACTAATGTGAGGTATTTGAATCGACACCTGTGGCCACCGTGGAACCCCCTAGACGCTGTGACCTTCCACTGACCTTCCAGAACCTTCAGGTCACTGCTCTGCCTAATAAAAAAAAAAAGCCTGTTTTGTCACATCCGAGGAGCAAATACTAAAGGGAACAGCTGTGAGTTTTGTACTGACCATGCAAACTGCTGTAGGCTTTGTAAGGTCATTATATGATAATGAAAATCATTACAGAATTACATGGGGGTTTAGGACATGAGAGCAGCGGGGAGGGGAGGGGCGGGCCGCGTTGGGTTTGATAAATGGACTGTGAAGGTGCCCATCTGGCCCTCTTCGTGGCTTTTTCTTCCTGTCTCTTTCATCCGCTCTCCCAGTTTAGTGCCCCTCTTTCATTCCCCTCCTCTGCTACAGCGGGCCTCTGTAGTGAAAGATTAACAGAGTGCAAACCAAGCGCACCTCTGTAGAGGGGCAAAGAGGAGGAGGTGTTTACAATCCACTGCTTTGGCAGCTCCTGTCCTCCCTCTTTCCCAGTGTGGGCCAGTAGGAGAGGAGAGAGGCCATTGACCTTTGACATGGGAAGCAGTTGGACAACTTGAGAGGCGTAAATCAAGATGCGCCTTTGGTTGTTTGGGAGGAAGACTTCATTTTATTTCACCTTTGTTTGTGTTTTTATTTATTTATATACATTATACATTTATATACTATACATTTGATGTACAGTAAGGTATTACAAAGTCTGTAATGATTACTGTACTGTAAATAGAAAGTAATTACGGCAGGTCTGAGAAAGGTGGAGGTACCGCAGGCCAGATGAAGAGCTAAACCTGATTAGATCTTAACTAAACAAACCGCAGACACTCATTATTGCATCTGCCTCACAATCCTTCATAATAATTTAAATCCCGCTGAGTGAGGTCAGCACTTCCAGTGCAATGAGCTCCATATGGATAGGGCAGATGAAAAGCCTTTTGCCTAAACCAGTTTATTGTCTACATCAGTTTATTGTGTATGGAAATGGATAAATACTACTGTGACTGCGGATATACCTACCTCTGTATGTATTATTTATTATCAATTCAGCATTTGATATATTTATGTATATAACAAATACAACAAATTATGGATTATTACGTTTTCTTTACAAGTTTACACTTTACAGAGACACATGGGTTTGGGAAGTTGTTGGAAGTGTAAAAACCAAAGTAAAAAAACCAAAGTGACCTAATTTGAAATAATGAAGATCTATTGAGATTTAGACTCTTTTATTTAGACTAATTTGAATTCCAAGACATGTCCATAACAGACAGGGGTTTGATCCATGCCTAGTGGGTTAGGGTGTCACTTTAATAGCTATACACTGTGAATGTGTGGCACAGTACATCTGTTGCAATGTTTATTGCTATTCTCCAACTTGTTGAGACCTACTGAGGTCTTTATCTGGACACAATAGCAACATCAGCTGACATGGCCAGCAGAGGTAAGGGGCAGAGAAGGAGGTCTGAAGGTCTACAGCTGCACTCATCACTCAGCTGTCCAGCTTGACCTCTGACCCTTGAGGGCCGTCTTCTCCCCTTTGTTTCCTGCCATTGTCTCCCCTGCCCTCACCTGGGTTGGGTGTTCCCACTCAAAGTTCCCAGTCTGTCATCAGAGGCAGGGGTCACCAGGGGCCACCAGGGGGGGAGCTGAGGTTCTGCCCAGCCAGGGATGACCCCGCGACTGTGGTCAGCTACCAGTTGCACCCCCGCGGAGAGGCAGAGGGGTAGAGAATGTCGCCCAGAGAGAGATCCTCCTCACGCGATGACATGTCTTTTGTGTCGTCCCTGACAGATCCCGCCTCCGTCCCCTCAGCAGGGGCGGGGCAGGGACTTAGGAGACAATAGAGGCCCCCCGTCCCAGAAGGGAATTTGAAAGATTGTCTCTGTCGTGTCCACAATGAAGACAGACAAACCGCGGCCTTGTCTAGAGTCGCAGATGACGCGGCTGCTGAAAGGCTTTTTAGCATTAAATACGGAGACGCCATACTGTGGGGCGGGTCGCTCTTCTCTTTACTTGCCCAATGCAGTCAGCAAGGTCCTGTAAACCTCCAAGCCTTCATCTGTTCGCCAGTCATTACACAAGTGAATGGGTGGGGTCTGTCATGTTATGATGTCAGCGTTCAACTGTGTCATTGTGTCTTTCGCTGCCAATTCATGTTCTACATTACAGCAGATGTATGGGTATACAAGGGTGCAGCAGTGCTGTATAATTAAACAAATATGACATCAAACTTGGGCACTGTTAATGAGCGGTAGGTTTGATTAGCCAGGAGGGGCGGTAGTTGTTGGAGGTGTTTGGGCTGGCAGAGTAATGCGGTGTGTGGGTTGCTAGGCGGGGCGAGGTGAACAGGGCTGCTTGGGTGTCTTGTCAACCAGGCCTGTGTGATGTAACTTGTCACCTGAGGGGACAGGTTAATCAGATCTCTCAGACAAGGCCCCCCTTCTCAGCTTGTACAAGTCACCCCCGCAACAGCAGCCGTGTTTCGCGAGCAGAACCGACATGGCTAACCCAGCCTGTTTTCCTTGGCGTGAGCTGCTAGCCAAAAGTTTGTTGGCTGCACCTTTAACGCTCTTTACCTCAGGGCTGTGTTAGCTGCGCTGGTGGGCAAACACCTGTGTGTAGCGGTGGGTGGGACACTGATTTACCACGACTCTCTCTCTCTTTTTCTCCGCATTCACTCAATGTCTCTCTCACCTTCACTTTGCACCCTGGCTACTGCTGTGTTTACTCAGTTCGGGATACTGGAGGAGAAAACAAATAAGGCCATGTCGTCTGTGTCTTTCATCGCCGTCCAGCCTGTAATTAGCAGCAGCGCCGTGGTTAGCTTGCGATGCTGTCGTCTAATTTGTCTGTCTTTATCTAAAACATGTCTGTGTGGTCCCTTATGCTGGCTGTGTGCGTGCCATGTGATCGCCTGTGGCCTGGGTGGTGCTTTTGTGTGTCTGCGTGTGTACGTATGTGTGTGTGTGTGTGTGTGTGTGTGTGACAGTGAATGATTGTAAATTATGAATTTCGCCCTCATGCACCGTTTAGCAATCAGCCAGTTATGCCTGACATGTCCTGACCTCGGCTCAACACCGCAGCTGCTGCTGCTGCTGCAGCGATCGCTGTCTCAACCTGGTTGGCTTGAAGACTGGAAAGTACAGGATGGGATGTCTTATTCCTACAGGAATGTGCTCCCAACTGTTATTTATCTTTAGAGATAAACCGCCGAACACCCGTGCGAACGCGCAGACCCACGCGAGGGAGCATACATACGCCCAAGCCAACTTGCCCTCGTGCACACATGCAAATACAGCTTTCATGTGTCCGTGACACATGAAAGCTGTATTTGACATGTGCATACATGTGCGTACATCTGTCTGAAGCTATTCAGTAATTAGGCTGGGATACAAGCTTTCTCTCAATGTAAAAATGTAGTGTTCGCAACTGGCCGACTCAGTATCATGTGGCTGTTTGTTAACTTCCCCTGTTTGCCCTTGACCCAGTCACAACTGTGCTAAATTGCTTTCAGGTTTTAATGGAAACCGTAATTTCATAATTAGACTTTTCACAGTAATAGCCTGGCATTGCAATGCGGAGCAGAGCGAGCAAAAGAGCGAGTTAAAAAATGTCATTAAATGTCCCACAACCATTTAAGACCACTTGTTGCAGAGACAGTGGCCTATAAAATTCTGCTATTTTTTAATATGGAAACAGCATTTTGCGTCGGGGAAGGTGGTAGAGCGAGGGGTAGGGGGGATTGGTTTTGGGCCTGTTTTACTGGTAGTAAGGAACACAAAATCCCAGAGAGCTGTGAGGGCACTATGGTTAGGTAAGGATGTGCAGCACAGGTGTCAAACAAACATGTGGAATTATGATTCGGCAGTGGCTGTGTGTGCACACTGTTATTAGACAGAGACTGAACTTTATGAAATTAGAAAATCTTTTTGTTTTGTTATTATAAACTGCACTAAAACGTTGTATATTAGAGAAACAGTGCTTTGCCCAAAATAGACCACCACGATACCACCCTAATAGCGGGGTACCCGTGGGTGTATATTGGTGTTGGGGCCGCGCGGGGACGAACGGGATCTCTTGGCGGGTGCCTTTTTGCCCTATTCAACATGTTGAATCAGTGGTTGGCATTTTAGAGGAGCAGTGCACAGCTGACTTCTTACACATGTAGGAGAAGGAGCGTAAGGTATTCCCAGGTGATGCTAGTAATAATGCTATGATATACAGTTGCCTCATTTTGTAGAGCTGACTCATTATTAACAGTCAGAAAAGGGCAACACGATAGCCAACCATATTCATTCATCACTGTAATACGAAAAATACCCCCTGTAGTGCCCGGACCTGCCACAGCGGCCCCTGATGGCCAGACTGCCCGCTGGCCACACTGCCCGCTGGCAGTTGGTCTGTTTTGGGCTTTAGCATAGCTTTTGTGTTGCCTGCATGAGTTTAATGAAAGGGTTTACTCTGAGCCTGTGTCTGTCTGTCACTATGACAGGGAATTAGATGACGTTTATGCTGATGTAAATATGGCAGGCGGTCTGTGGGTGTTGCAGGTAATGCTAGATGCTTATAAACTCACTGTGTGTGGGTTGTGTTTTACGGGCAGGTTGGACAATTTTGAGTCATTTTCCATTTTGTGTTTGTCTATGTATGTGCGTGCGTGTGCTTGTGTGTGCCTAATATGTCATTTAAGCAGAAAAGAAAAGTTAAATGCATAAAGGCACGCGAGTGATCATAATTTGTGTGTGTGTGTGTGTGCATGCACGCCTTATAACTCCCATAGGTTGTTACACAGGTTAAATTGAACTGAACTGTTAAATAGAAATACACACGCATACACCATTGCAAACCTACAGTAACATATTCCTGTACATGCACACAGGGAAACACATGTGTGCACACGCAGTGTCCTCTTTCTCTCAACCTCTCCTCTCCTCCCTTACTCCCCCCCGCGCACACACACACACACCTTTCTCCCCTCCTTTGTTAATTATAACCTCCACTGCTGGAGCTCTTCATTTGCTAGCCAGCATATTGTCTGTTGGAGGCTGGCGGGCGGCTCATAAATTATCCTGAAGGTGAGGATGGAAGTTGGGGGAGATAGTTATGAAAATTTCATTTGTCTGCCGTAGCGAGTGCAGCTGCCGCTGTCACCAGCCGCACACTGGAGAAATTACACCGGGTCACCGTATGCACGTGTGTGTGTGTGTGTGTGTGTGTCACATAGTCAAGTGTGTTATTGTGTACATTTAGTGTTTGTTTATGCATGTGTTTTGTGTGATTGTGTAGGCGACACTCAAGTGTGTGTGTGTGTGCATGTGTGTGCGTGTGTGTGTGTGTGTGTGTCTCTGGCCAGGTAGGACCTGCCTGTCAGTGTATGGGACAGCTCTGGTGTCCCTGTCACCCCCCCTCCCCCCGGGCCCCCTGGCGTTGCCCTGCAGCAGAGGCTAAGGGGTGTGGGGGTGCGCAGGGGGCCACAGAGGGCCGGTCCCCAAGCTGTCTGTGTTCATTACTGCTACAGACTGTAGGACGAAGCAGGCAGGAGGCCAGAACCTTTAGTACACACCTACCGGGATCATCTGTCTCTGGGTGGGTCTTCTGTCCTGTGTGTGTGTGTCTGTGTGTGTGTGTGTGTGTGTGTGTGTGTGTGTGTGTGCGTGGGCATGTGCGTGCATGGGAATGTGAGTGCCAGAGAGAAACAGATGCCAGGATGAGTATGTGTGTGCGTGAGCAGAGTGTGTCAGATGGTGAGATGAACTGTGTGTGTGTGTGTGTGTGTGTGTGTGTGTTTATAGGAATGTAAGTGTCAGAGAGAGATGCTAACATGCGCTATATATGTTTAAGCCGCACATGTGAATGTCTAGCCCTAGAAGGGAGCATGTAATATGTTCAACCTCTGTGCACATTGATCTGTGTCCTCATGTATGTGTAGTACTAAAGGAAAGAGTGAAAGAGTAAAACTTCCTCTGCCTGCCCCGTCACCTCTCTGCCCTCCACCCCCCCCGAAGTCGCTTTGCAGTTTCCTCCGAAAAATTCTATTAGTGCCAAAGTCCTTAACTGTTAATTACAATTCTAACTAGCGCCTCCTGACGAATGGCTGTCTGCAGACCTGATGGAGGATAAAGGCATATCAGCGCTTTAACTTCCCCGTACAAAGCCCGCCTCTGAAACGGGTCATCAATCCCACAGTGATAAATGTCTGCCGGAGTAATGACTCTCTTATCGGTGGCGGATTACGGCAGATATTTGTAATTAGCGTACCCACACAAGTCCCCGACAGCTGTTACCGTGGCGGCACAATATCCAGGCTCCGCTAGATCTTCAAATAGCAGCGCTTTGCCAAGAATGAGGCGTGTTAGGGCCGTTTTGTTGCAGGCAGATGTGGGTGAGCTGCTGGCGTGTGTGTGTGTGTGTGTGTGTGTGTGTGTGTGTGCACGTGCACAAGAACACCTTTCTACTTGTTTATGTACATGTACAAACACACACACACACACACACACACACACACACACACACACACACACACACACACAGTGGGCTGAGCTCAGTGGTCACGTGCGAGAGAAGCCTCTTCTTCCCCTCTTCCTCCCGCTTTCTCCTTTCCTTTCCCTGTTCTGCTCCTCTTTCTCTGGCCTTGTTCTCTTATCCACCTCCCCCTCTACCCTTGCCCCTCTCTCCTCCTCTTTCCCTTCATCCTCCCCTAAACTTTCCCCTCCATCCTTTCTTTTCCCTCTTCTTTCCATCCCCCCTGCTGTGCCGGCGGGAGGGAACCGGGAACACTTTTAACCTCCATTGCTTGTGTTACTTCCCTCCCAGCCCCCCGTTTCCTCCTCTCTCTCCCTCTCCTCTTCTGTCCTCCTCCTCCTCCAGCTCTCATGAAATCACAATGTGATGTATTCAGCCTCAGGTGGAGCCCCCCTTCTGCCTCAGAACAGGGGCACTTGTGTGTAGTGTGTACCTTGCTATAACACACACGGACACCAACACACAACATTGCACGATCAATGTCAAACTATGACGGAAATGATACAGTAATTGCAGATTATTTTCCTCGATGTCAGGATGGCGATTCCTAACGGCGATCAAAATATTTACAATGACACCTATTATGTGGTGCCAACTTCATATACATTTGGTTTACACAACCAAAACCTAATGGTTATTAGTGTCACGGGCAAATTAACATTATTAGCACTTGCTGTAATAACTTGCGTAACCTTCAAGCACTAATTGCAGTAACTCAGACCTTTTGCTATTAGCATATTACAGCTCCCAAAATTATAACCTTGATTAATAAACGATTAATGGTGCAGCCCTAAAGACATTTGAGTAAAAAGGAATGTAATGGTAACAAACAATAGAACATGGTACCAGTAAGGAACTATAGTAAACTACAGTATCAAATAATGTAAAAAATTATTCCAAATTACAATAAATATACAAGCAAGTCCATTTAGGGTCCAGTCAGTATTCTGTTCACGACTTTATTTCTTACATAATTATTAGTGAATTTTAATTGCAGTGTGTGAAATTAAAACGTCATTACCGCATTTGTGTGTGCGTGTGTACACGAGTGAGTGCCGTGCAAATTTGTGTGTATTGGCCCTTTGTGTCTGGGTTCATGGTTGGTTTGCCAACACACACACACACACACACACATTCGCCAAGCTACCCCATATATATATACACACACACACACACACACACACACACACACACACACACACACACACACACACAGCCTGGCCTCCACTGACAGACGCGTAAGCAGATGCAGCCAGGGCCGGTAATGGCAGGTGATTATAAGTGGCACACATGCCAAGCTAATTAAACCCCTGGGTTGACAGCAGCATTTGGTAGGACTGGCATCCTGGCATGCTGGCATTAGAATAATTGTACCAGCAGCAGTTTTCACCTGCGAGACTGCAGCTAACAACGTCATTTATTTTACAGTAGACTGCACTTGGGGGACTGCTACAGGGGCTAGTTTGGTTTAGCTTTGACATGCGTTCCAACCTTTGGCACAGATGGGACAGCTTTGGGCTGTCTGTTTGAGCCCTGCTAGTTGGACAATGGTTGTCTGACTGAGTTGTCGCTATCGAACAAGGGGACAGAGCTAGGTAGTGTTTTTGTTTTGAGTTGAGTTGTATTGACAATTGAGATATTGTTCAATTTGAACAACTTTGTGGTACACTATAACCCCTCAGAAAGTGTCTTAATTTCATAATCAGCATGTTCTCTTATCTAGTGACTGACATCAGTGGAGTGAAGGTCTTGCTTAATGCAGTTTCTGTGATTGTACCTTAAACTTCCTGTTTATGGTACATTATTCACTAATATATCAATAATACACAGATTACTAAATTTATAAGATTCATCTCTGTTTGAATGGCTATAAAGATTAAACAAATGTTGCTGTGTTCTTATTATTCTCTCTGAGCAATATTTTCACTTCATGTAATGTTATGGTATCTGCAATCATGGTATTTACAAGCATTGACATGATGGAAAGTTGAGTTTCAAGTACCTTCCAGTGATTGGTTGTTCTGTTATTTATGGACTGTGATAAGATCCATTTTCTTTTTGGAACTGGAAACAGGTTCAAACAAAACTCAGCACACAGTATTTGACAGAAAGTTTTGTATGAGATAAAGGTACAGTAGCATACCTGACCATACCTGGACCAGCATGGAGACAGCTCCCAGACCACTAGCCTACCCTGCACTCCTTGTCTAAGGCTCACCTTGCTTCTCCATTTCAGTGATTAGACCCATATGTGCACATCCCACTAGCCAGGCAGGAAGGGGACAGGAAAGGGACAAGGAGAGTTGGACAGTTGGACAGGTCTTCTAGTCTGGTTGGTTCTGAGGTCATGACTCATGGCTCCTCCAGCTGGAGGCCTGGAGTTATGAGTCTTCCCCATAGAGGTCGGAGCTCCACCAGGCGACCCACCTGCACTCCACATGTACAGCAACACACACATGCACGTACAGTATATATCTGGACTGTTGAGTAACGCATGTTGAAATATCTGCACCTCTGTAAGTGTAGCTCCTGTCAATCGTAGCATTTCATGGTGAATTGAAACAAAACACTAATTCGGCTGAGATATTATTAATGGAAATACCCTGCCCCAAAACATGAAGTTTTAAAATACTTAATACTTAAATAGCCTTATACACCAACCTATTCAACTCTGTTATGTCCAGCTGAAATAAAATATATTTACTTGAACTCCACACAACTATCCAAGATGAATAAATATCACATTTTATTTGCAGCTGAACCTAGTTCAGAAGTTTAGAAGTTTAACCAACTATTATTCCAGCAAAGTCTGGCTGATTCATGTGATTGCCATGTGCTAACCGGCAGGTGTGATGAGGCCAGGTGCGCACTATCTTCCATCGGAAGGTGTGTGCATACACTGTAAGGGGAGAAGTGAATCCGATACTGTGTGTTGTGTGTGGGAGTGAGCTGTGCTATGCCAGGTATGTCACATGTATTGTGAGATTTATGGGCTGTAATTTGACATATCGTGCCCTGGCAGGTGATTGGTGGTGACCAAGGCCTTAGACATGTGTTCTCTAGTTTTTCCATGCTATAAATCATACCTGTGAATAATGCAATGCATTCAGCACTAATGACTAATGATGATTAAAATAATACTAATAATAATACTTACCAAAGGATGCAAGCATGGAACCTGCATTAATGCTCTATCCAGGCACTAAACCAATTGATTCTAATTAGCATATCTCTACAGTTAGGAGAAGCAAATCAGTCAAATCTGCCACTTTAGTACAAGAATAGGGGAAATGCATGGTATTTAAAAATTCTGTACATAATATTCCCTCCTCTGTCTTACATAAACACGGATTTTAGCAAAGACAAAACAATAACGTGTCCACTTAAACATACATCCTGTCCTTCCTTCACTACGTACACCTTCATTTAGTGGGTTTTATTACACATTTCAGCAGAACGTGTTCACTCTGGAAGCTACTTCAATGGGTTGATTGTGGGGGAAATCAGCTCTTTGATGGTGCTAGTAAGTGGCCCACGGCAGCTGATAACTGGGGCTTAGTGGATCCTCATTATGTGCTGTAGTGAGCTGATTAAAACATTTGATTTTCACCCTGCGTGTTTGTGTGTGTGTGTGTATGTGTGCGAGCACGAGTTAGGCCTCCTGGCTGCCGTGGCCTGTTATCAGTGTTTTCAACCTTGTCATACTAATTAGAATCCATATTTACTTACATTCTGTCTTTGTTTTGTTCTCGATACTCATCTGAGAGCACCGCTGCCTCGACTGTTCTCATTAACAAACTGATGCGGTGTGATAGGGCTATCTGGAGAAGATGCGCAGTGTTTCCTCAAAAACGGGTCACGATTTAAGCGAAGTGAGCTCTTGGCTTCGGAGAGGGAACATGATATTCTCTTATCGGTGATGCTGTGATTGCAGTTTTTGCCAGGAACTACTGGTGCAGATGTTTTTTTTTCTTTCTAAAGGACAAAGGGAATCTGCAATGATATGTAGTTTATTTATGAAAATAACATTTGTTTACTTGGTTTTAATCATGTACATTTCTTCTTTTGAGGGGATGAGGAGGCTGCCATAGTGATTATTCCTAATGAAGGGGGTAATTTGAGCTTTTAACAACAGACAGTAAAATAATGGAAGCTGGTGAGAACCAAGCAGAACTAACAGAGACGTGCAAGCATGACATATCCACACAATGTCTAGCCGTTGATTTATCACCCCTGCCAGGTGGAAATATTGCTTCTGTGAAAACAGAAAACTTAACAGTGACCACATGTAACAGCATGTCTTTAATGCCCACGTTTTTACTCTTCAAAAGCCAACCTATGCTACCTTTGGACCATGGCATGGATCTGGCAGTAATAGTTCCTCTCACATTCATAACATAGCCATTTGAATGTATTTAGAATTGATCGCTACAGCAGAATATGCTAATGGTAATGTCTGTTTGGTCAGTGCCCCAGTGTCCTGACGATATAAGTATATTTCCTTGTTTGTAGATGTCACACCAATGATAAAATGTGTGTTAGTGTTAAAGTGTTATGGGTGAGGAAATACGAGCCAGAAAGTAAAGTTTAAAAAACAAAACAACTTTATTACTAATATTTCTTCTTTTAGTTGTTCTACAACTTCTGCAACTTTCTTCTTCATGGGTTGACTAGTCTTGGAGCGGTGACCCTTGTCACAGTAACTGACCTTGGTCACCGCATGTTGCCACCACGTCACAGCAGAAGAGATGGATGGGTCCAACCACACCCTGACATTGTCTTTGCCGTTTCAGCTGCCCTGTTTCCTATTAACCACAATGCCTCTGTTAGCTGAAGGGCTTACAGCAATGTTAACCCTACCCCCCTCTTTAAGTGTGTGTGTGTCTCCAATAGACCTTGTAAATGGTTAAACAGAACAGGAAGGCTTGTGTGAGGATCACTGAGTAAATTACCACCAGCTGAGTTTTATCATTATCGTGTGTGCATGTGCGTGCGTGTGCACACCATCATGGGACGGTCATCGGTGCTTTTATACGATGGTTAGTAACGGATCTCTAGAGCCAGCGCAGTGCATCCTGAATGGGTAAATGGCATTTATTCAACCAGTTAGTCTAGGAAAACATATGGTGCCATTTGGAGTCCCAGACTGGAGCCCGCTGTTCTGCTGTAATTAGACCGGCCCGCTGCGTGGCAGAGCACAGCGGCGACATAACTGCTCCATGCTAGCTGTGCCGCTGTCGCACATGCCACGCCGCCGTCCACTTCCTGTCAACACACTGTTCAACACCGGTGACATCAGGGCCTGGCAGATACACCCCTGCTGGAGACAGAACCTACCGGAAGGCTTCTGGATTTCTGCTGGGGTCTTTACTGGGCTTTATGAAGGCCACACCACACATGTTGTTTTGGTGGGGTTTCACTCATTCATTCATTCTTAGTTTCTTTCTTATTTCCACATAACTAATTTCTAATTTCTTTTTTCCTCCCTCCTCTTTCCTTCCTTCCTTCCTATCATTCTCAATGTCTCCCTTCTTTTTCTTCTCTATTCTTTCCTGTCATCCCTCCATCTGGGAGGCAGTGTGCAGGGCAGCAGCTTGCGGGTGGAGGGGTGGAGGTGTGTGTTGGCAGGGATGTGCGGGTGTCAGCTGGGCTGTTGTGTGTGTGTGCGTGTGTGTGTGTGTATTAGTGAGGAGGGGGGGGGTTACAGGCTGGCAGCTCGGCAGGAAGGCCCTGTTAAAGACACACACACAAACACACACACACACACAGAGGGTTTGGTGATTGGGGTGTTGAAACTCTCACCAAACCCGGGATAAAGACATTTACTTTCCCATTTATAAACTCTGACACCACCCGTCTGTCCTCTTCTTCTATGCCCCACCCCTCTTCAAAATGAGGAAGAAACATACATTGATTCATTCATTTGCACACATCACATGCATGTTTACCCCGCCCACACGCACACACACACACACACACACACACGCAGATATAGACATGTAAAAGATTCCAAGGACATTCTACAGAACAGAGACAACGCGTGTGCATTTTAAAGACTACACAAAACACACACATTTACACACACACACACACACGTAATCATACACACACTTCAACATACTTCTGCACATACTTTTTCCTCCCATCACAGCGAACATCCCCCTCCCAAATACAAACCCACATACACTCCCGAGTCCCTCCTGCACACACACCGGGACATGTTCCAAAGTGTTTGTGTCCAGGAGAAGCTGTTTCTTGTCGTCTGTTCAGTAGGTACTACATGTTAGAGCACTCTTAGCCGAATTAGCATATACCGCCATGTATATTTTAGCACTGTTTAAAACACACATCACCACCGGTGAATTATGCATGCATCAGCTACAGTGAAGATGCTTGTTTTATGCACTCGCTGGGGGAAATCAAACTGTCTGTCTGTTTTTTTTGTTTTTCCACCACTCATGACGCTCAGGGCCCGAGGCCTGTTGTGGTACACAGAGTACACAACCTTTAAATGGACTGCCAGCGCTCCGCACATCACCTGGTAGCAAAGACGGCCAGGCGAATGGAAGCTGTTCCCCAGACTTCCTGACGGCCGGGTAATAGGATTCCCGCCTCTCCAAAAAAGACCGGCTGAGAGGCTGTTGTAGTATCAATGTAGCGCTCTTTCTCTACGTGTGTAAGCTTGTGTTGTGTGTTTTGTGTACGTCTGTGTGTGTGTGTATATTTTACTTTGTGTGCGTATGTGTGTTTGTTAAATGAGCTGCCGCTGCAGCGATGAGTGGTTAAATAATTCAAAACTGGCATGTCTCACAAAATGATGCAAACCCGCGTGTGGATTGTCGGCAGCAAACCCGTCTTAAAAGGCCCTATGTATTATACAGCAGTCAAGCCTTTTGAAAACCTTTTCTCATATGCAAATGGAACACACACTGCAGGAGAGGCTTATTATGAACCTCCACCGCTCACCGCAAATCCAAATGAGTTATTTGACTGTTTATGTTTATATTGTGTGGGCGGCTGGTACAAAAGGAATGGGGGGGATATTGGTCGAAATGGATAAGAGACACAATGAAAGACGCAATTGCCGATATCAATGTTTACTTGAGAAATGAGCGTTGAGTGGCACGGTACAGTTTTAGCGCAGCTGTGGCGTTCTTACAACACCTTTCTCTCGCTGAGGGAAATGACTGCAGAGGGTGAATGGCATTAGCTATGTCAGTTAAGACACCGTTGTTGTGACTATGATCTACATTTATCCTCCTGCAGGCATCTAGCAGGTCCTCGGGTCAACACACCAATGTCCCTACCTGTCAGCTCACTGCTGGACAGGGCATAGGTGGGAAATCTATACTGTATAATATGAAGCCACCTGCAAGACACAATTCCCTCTCCTTTTCTCTCCTCTTCTCTCCTCCTCTTTCTTCTTCTCCTATCCCATTCTCTCCTCTCCTCTTCTCTACACTCTTCTCCTCTCCTTTCCTCTCCTCTCCTCTCTTCTCCTCTACTCTCTTCTCCAAAGAAAGTTTTAGGCATTATCTATTATATTTACCTAGCCTTGGTTAATCTGCGCTTTACAGGGTTAGCATTATTTGTGTCTTTGAGCGCCATAATGATAAGGCCTAGTCTGTAATAAACAATCTCATAAACAGTTGAGCAGCTCTGCCCCTAATGGCCTCAGGGGCTTGTAACAACCTTATAATAAGTTTATTACTCCTTTTAATGGGCTAGGTGCAATGAGCAATAGCATAGCTAACAGTAACATAATTAATATCAATAACATTTTAACCCTTTGTTCTTTTCATTTTCTACCCCTAATGTGCGCAGCATGTTTAATATCAGTGCATTTGAGCCCAATTATTTTTGTTTGGCTGGTCGGGAAAGTCTATTTTTGTTTACAGTATTTTTAGTTTTGACAAAATAGCCTATATATTACCAAATTGATCCGAGTTGTAGTTAAAGAACCCAGTACTGACCTCAATTATTTTACCACTTGGTATTCAGAGTCTGGTAAGAGAAGCGAGAGTTACTTTGTTTTCCAAAAGCACACATCCACTCAGAACAGACGAAAGGGCCAGCATGGGGAATAAAGATATTTGATGTTGAATCTCCCCCTATTTACAGTAGGATGGCTGAATAAACGCATTCAGAAGCTGGAAGGCAGCATTATGACCCGTAACCCTGAGGTATTTGAAATGGAACAGCAGGACTTACTTTGAAAAAGAATAGGAGATGTGCTCAGTGCCCACTGTTTATACCTTGATGTGATTTGAACTGAATTGTAAAAAGGCCTGTTTATCTGTTACTTGCCTTTCATGCACGGGTGAAAATTTCAGGGTTTGGGAAGGGGAGGCTGTCAGGAGAAACCTATCCGTTTTTATTTGCTTTTTGAGTCTGTAGCCAATAGCAAAATAGTCAGCAAGCATAATAGACAACGTTTTCACAATATTGTCAGCTGTTAGCCGTTTCTGTTCACTCGCGTATTTAAAACAGATTTTTAGAGTTTGAGATTGTGCATTTGTCAATCCAACGTAACCAAAGTTTTTTTCTTACTGGCTAATTGGTAAAAGTGGGTCTTTCTATAAAATACAGATTTTCCACCCCCCCAAACACACACACAGACACACAACACACAACATTTTCCCATTTTGCTTTATTAAAGTAACCCTCAGGCCTGAGTATCTAATTTTGCTTTCAGGGCTTCTTTCTCCAAATACCAATTTCAGCTGTTCCTCCATTATCTTTCTGTCTGTAAAGGATCAAAGTATCAATCTTTTATGTTTTGGAAAAATATGATGAGTGGTATTGGCTGGACTTTCTGTTCGAAGGAGATTGTGGAGCTGCTGTAGGGAGAGAAACACACAATTGCTGGGTAAATCAATACGAGGCCGGCGCTGTTAGGGGTATCCCCTTTCAAAGGCCACGGACGAATTTGTAAGCCTTATGTTTTTGATCTCTCATTGTACTCATTTCATTCCAGCCTCACTTGTTATCATAGTTGCTGTTGTTTGTATGTTATTTTAGCTTCTTTCCCAAGTAGCTATTTTGCAATTTGGACAAAAATACAATTAAAGGCCCATCTGTTTCCAATTCTAGTAACGTCATACAGATGGGGTTTGTCTATTGAAGCCATACCACCATCCTGGCAGGTTAGGGGTTTCAGTAATGAACGCATTCAGTATGGAACCGGCCCGATTTCATTGCAACTATGCGTAAACCATTGACACAGCCCTGGGTCTGTGAAAGCCTCTCTTTCATGTAGATAAGCTGTTACACTTTTAGCCTTGCATGAGATCTGGGAGAATGCCACGGGTGCAAACCCTTAGATATTTACCTCCAGGCGAGTTTCAAAGATTGTTGTGACACTCGTGGCACTTGTGATGCAGTCCTTTCGTTTTGACAATAGCCGACTTCTTTCATGTCTTTCTCTGTGCTCAGATATCTATTTCAGACCTGAATCAACCAGTAGGAAATCATTTTGTTCTTATCCTAGATGGGTAGGGTATTAGCACAGTATGACCCAATCACACAGTGATATAATTTAGCCATATTCTTAAAACAAATTACATTTTCATACAGTTTTGTAATATACTTTATATGACACTTTTACACTCAGTGACCTAACTTTTAACCCTGGAAGTTTTTAGGCCAGGCTCTAACCAGCGACCAGCTGAGCAATAAAGAGCCATGCTAGGCAAGTTACAGAACGGTTGAGGAGATGTTTTTGTTTTCTCCTCGCCCAAGGTTCAATTCACAGACTCATCGCCTGCCGACTTAGAAATGTCAAAGAAAACCTCACATAACACGTCACACTGATCCTTTATGCGTGAGTAAACAGCTTGGCCACAATCTCGTATGCAGCTGTGAGGGAATCTTCCTGCTTCCTGTTTTCCTGCTATGGACTTGACAGGATTGACCGACTGTCTCTGGTTTGCTACAGTATAGCATCAGTTCAAGTTCACAGAACAGAGAGCTTTTTATATCTCCTGCCCCAGATACAATAGCTAATGGAATGTACCTAAAGCTGCGTAACAGTAAACAGGTTGATCTAATAGATGGTAATATCCCCTCTGACAGGCGTGTCGAGGTGTTTAAGTGGATTGGAGTAGCTACCTGCTCTGACATCCGGCCCCGTCCGGCCCTGTCTGGGAGAGAGAGTCTTGTGTGAAAGTCAGACACACATTCGTATCGGGTTTCTCTGGGACGAACGCAGGGGCTGGTAGTGATTGATCGTACTGCGTCGAGCCTGATGGGCGAGGGCCTCCACTTAAGCGCGAAGTCCCTCCTCCTCTTCTGTCCCCCCAGAACCTCTTCTTGTCTCCCAAGCTTGCAAGTACAAACATTTCTAACACAGTTGTTTTACCTAGAAACAAGCCCAAGGGAGCTGTCCAAAACACTCTAATATAGGAAAATGTAGCTGCTTTTGAACTTGGGTGTTCTTGATAACTGCTTGGTATGCTTCCTGGAGGATAACCTGTGGGCTTGGCTTCCCAAGCCTTAATCCCTTTGATTAAATGCCAGGGCATGATAGCTTGGCACTCAATAGGCCCTTTACCTTCCTAATACCCCCACTGTCCGGGGCTTGAAAGCACCAGCCCTCACAGCCCTCAGTAGGTAAATCATGGTTTAGATAGCACGTACACTCCTCTGCACATAGTTGCTTTTAAATTTCAGACCGGTAGCCTCCCTCCTGTTCATGGCCTTTTCCTTGTCTCTTATCCTGCCTTGGGTCAAGTTGTCCTCTTGTTCTCTTGCTCTGTGATAATTATGATTCATAGTCATACGGGTGTATGGCACAGTCTCCCCCGTTCTCTCCTCTGACCGACCGGAGCTGACGGCAGGGCCGTGGCCTCTGTGGAGCAGCAAGGCTCAGATGCAAACACACCCATCTCCGTCTCTCCCCTACACACTTAGCCTGGGAAAGCCTTCAGTATGATCCAGCCTGTAGATTCACAGGTCATGGCTGGTTTAAGGGAGTGAGGGAGAGGTTTGCTTGTTAAATCACTCCATCTTAATACCCTCTCTATTAAAGGATTGGCTTTGCCCCACAGAGTATGTCTTTGTTTAGCCACAGCTTAGCTCTATCATTTATAGTCTGTTTGTATTTCATATCTTAATTGTATCACTACCAGAGAGCCAAAACCGAAACAATTACTTTTTTCTGGTATATTTTCTGACATTGAAATTTGGGAAATATAAACCTTAAACTCTGATGACTGACTCATATTTACAGCCTCTCACAATTGATGCCTGTGGTGATTGGCAGTGTGTTTCTCCAGAAGAGCTTTTGTTTTATATTTTCACGGCAGCCGACTAAAGACGGTTTGGGAAGCAGATAGAAACTGAGGCGCTCTCTGAAATTGGCTGACCCTCCTCAGCACTCGGTGCCTTCTCTGCTCTCGCCGCCCCCGATATGAGGCGCTCTGACATATTTCTGAGGCATCCTTTGTTGTTTCTCATGGGTAACTCCTGCCAACTCTTATTCCCTCTAGTCCTGTAGTTCTTTAGATATGCCGCCCCACACACACACACACACATACACACACACACCTATAACTGAAACCAGTCCACAATGAAATGCAGACTCTTTGCTTGCTTTTGCACACTTCAAATATCTGCCTAAAAGACCAGCTGTGGCTGGTAAAAAGTCAGCCTGGTTTGTGTATTTATTAATGTAAAACGACAGATTAATATTAAGGAATTGAGGATGAAAATAATCTAACTATAACTTAAATTGCCTGTTCAGTCTGATGGATGCGTCTTTGCGAGAAATACAGGGAGTGAGTTGAATTCAAACCAATTAGAAACCCATTAGAGAGGGTGTAGGCACTCATGGGCCCTACTGTGACTCTCTCCTTATGCACAGTATACACAACTGTGAAGTGAAAATGCTTTTGTTTATAGCCAACCTAAGAATTGTTTCTTGCCTGGAGTTGTGCTGGAGCTCAAACTTCTATCCAGTCGCAGCCCCTGTG
>JAOEHI010000018.1:7579274-7591774 GCA_025447815.1 Percopsis transmontana | reverse complement strand
AATTATGCAAACTTTTTGTTGCTTTTTTTCCCACAAGAACAACAAAAAAAAAATACTGGATTTACTATATGCCCTTACCTCCAGTAAGTGTTTTGTATGCAAATTAGCCGAGATTTCAGGGATGTGTCGCTTGCATCCATCTTTGTTGCCAGGCGGATTAGGGGAGATCTGTTATGGTTTGTTAACATGGGAGCTTTTGATTTGGGTTGAAATTAAACCATGTGTAGAATTAGATTAAAGACAATGTGTGGCAAGCAGCAGTGGGGGTGCGCTGGACTTTACAGCTGCTGTGCCAACCACTCATCGTCGCAGCCCCATTGTCTTTCCTACGTTCTGTTGTGAAGTGGGTTTGTGTCCTGTTTTTGTTCCGTAATGGGCTGTAATAACTTATATAAATCACAGAGACTCAGCTCCAGCTCCACAGGCTGGGCTTGGCATTGATTGAAGGCCTGGCACTCCAGAGGGTCGGTGCGCACAAAGTCTTATGTATGCTGAGGGAAAGTTTGAAAGTCAGCAGGCTTTAGGTTTTATAGTATGTTTTTTTGTTGTGAAGGGAATCAGCCTGGGGTTCTCCTCTGCGGAGGAAGGTCAAACAAAGAGAGAGCTAGCCTTTGATAGTGATCTGCAAACAGTGTGTTCCAACAGGACAGGTGAAGCTACAAAAGGGAGTGTGTTCGTGTGAATTTACTCCTGCACTGCTGCCTTCGCCTGAAGGGCTCCATTGTGAAATCAACAAGGAAAAGAGAAAAGTAATACTAGATTACAAAACCACGGCGCTCTCATTAAACAGGGCACAGAAACTTAAACAAAGAGGACAGATATTATTTGTTGTTTGGGAACGGGGTGGATGCGGGGTGGATGTGATTGTAGTTTCTTGACAATTACTAGTCTTTAAGTATAGGGTATGTAATTTGTGTGTGACCCTATGTGGGATTGATGAAGTAAGGGCTTGTGAATTGGATGGCGCAAATTACGGCTCAGCGACGCGCCATCAATACTAGGTGTTCTTGTGTCCTATAACCTTATGGCTGGGCGTTTGCTGACACAGCTGGGAATTGTCCGCAACCCTGTTTTACATTGAAAACAGCCCAGAGGAGGGGGGATGGGGTGGTAACCAGTGATTAATTATGCGCCGACCTGATTGTGACATGCTATCTACTGCTATTAATGGCCAAGGATAATTACACCGGATTGTAATTGCAGCCTCCTACTTCACAAGTCTGCTGTATCCAACATCAATCTTGATTTCAAACCCCTGCAACTTGGAGCAGAACTTCATTTGTGGAGGCAGTTGAGTCTATGAGTCAACTCTTATTTTTAACAAGTGGAGTGCTAAGGATAATTGTGTGTGTGTTGGGGGGGGTTAAATAGTGTCGGTCGTAGACTAACAGGTTTGAACAGGAAGCCAGTGATATTACTGTACACTGCTTGAGGTTATGAAAAATAATTAGAGGTGTGTGGAAACAAAAACTATGTGTTTTGAGGTGGCATATTGCAGTTTTCACAGCCTCCGTGATGTGAGCTCCTTCTTTTAATTCAACTGTAAATGAGTGCCATTATTCTCACTCACGCATACCTTACTGACGAATACCAAGGAAGGAACATTTGGAATAAATCGCATTAAAATCTTAACTGTGGGTTGATAATAACACTCACCAAGTAATTTTTTAGGCTTCTTCCAAACTGTCATATAGTAGTCTCTGGTATAATATTTGACATAAAATGTAATTCTGTAAAACTAAATATCTGTTTTCTGTCATGACTGTAATAACTCTTCCGATTAGAGAGCAAAAATAAAGAAGATAAATGGAGGGTTTATTTCTATTTTATCCAATTTTGACGTATTTTTTTTTATTAAGAACTCAAACCCTATAACAGAAAATGAAGTGAAATTGAGCCCAGCCTCTCTTTGATTTTGCCTTCTGCAAAAGCTTCCCTGGCAGTTTGTCTGAAAGCCCAAATGAAACGAAGAAAGTAATTAGAGGGAAAGGGAACTTTTGGGGGAAATTTCAGAACTGAGAGCAATCAGACCTTTAAAAAGGAGCTTTTTGGTCACCCGTCATACCGTCTGCTACCCAGCAACAGTGTTTAGCACATACAGGACCTCCTCGTCGCCTCACAGACAGACCAGGAGGAGACACAAAACATCTAAACGCCACTTTCATTGTGTCTTCTACGATGCTGTCACCCAAGTGTCACCTCAAATGTTTTGACCCTCGACTCACATAGGACCTCTGTGTGTGTGTGTGGAGGGGGGTAAAAACATATGTTAAATATCATCAAAATAGATATAAATAACAAAAAGTATTGATTAAAATATTTCACAATCTTCAAAATCATCCCTTTCAAAGGATCCAATTGACCCCTCTTCCTCAGACTCCCCTCTCAGCCTGTGGCTTCTGCACCTGCACAGGAGACCCATCCAGACAGGAAAGAAGGCGGAGATGGAACCACAAGGAATAGAACCGAGGAAAACAAATAGCAGAGCATACAAGAGAAAGCATGGAAAGAATCTCTCCCCTTCTCAAGCCCCGCTGGCAGGGCTAAACAAACAGTGAGCGCGTCAGAGAGACACATTAACTGTAACGGCCCTTGATCTGCCAGAGTTTAGAGCGCTGTCGGCACGGCTAATAAACACTTCATTTAGTTTTAATGGCGCCGGCGCCTCTCCCCGAGCCTTCAAAAGTACCCTTTATTTGGGTCATTTACGGCTCTTCCTCGAGGAGCACCCTGGGGACGACTGATCCAGTCCACATCGTCTGCTGGAACACTCCAGGCCAAGGGGAAATTAATAGGGCTATCTGGGAAAAATAAATAAGTGATGGGCTTTAGCCCTGCCAAAGAGCCCTGAAAGCTTATTAAGGAGACTCGAATAGGGGAGGAAGGAGAAGTGATTTTAATATGTAGTTTGCACCTTTTTTTTTCTCTCTCTCTCTCTCTCTCTCTGCTATCTCCGTCTCTCTCCTTCCTCTTCCTCTGTGTTACTCTTCTGCAGTAATTGTAAACACGGCAATTATGGATTGTGCGAGAGTTAATTACAGCGCGCGCAGGAGCCCCGGGGGAGCTCTGGCGGAATGCTGCAGCTGATAAAAAGCGCCGCTCATCAGCGTTCCTCCAATGGCGGCGAGCCCCAGTGAGAGTGGACCAAAGGGAGCGTCTCCCTGGGGCTGTCCCAAACCCGAGGACCAATTAGTATTAGGCGGGAATTAATCTTAACGGGACACAGCCACCCGAGCAGGTCCTCTTGAGGTGAAAAGGAATTAATGCGCTCGCCTGATTGGCTGCTGATGTTCCTTCCTTATTAGGTTGCACCTCCCTCGGCTGCGGAGCTTTGGTGACTCCGTAGGCCCGTAGCTAACGGCGTCCGTCGTGTCGATACATGGGTCTCAGGTAGTTCCTTGATTTTGACATAAAGAGCAGATGAAATTGAAAGTATTATCGGGTAATGAGGGTGTGTGCTCTTGATGTCTATTGTAGTTCTCGTAATCCTAATCTGTAACAGTATTATGAGGACGTTAAAAATAAATACACGATTATTTTGTTGTTCCACACTCTGCCCCGTTGTCAGATTCTATCAGCGGGGGGCTCACACAGTGATCCATGCCTGGTTTGAGTATTGATTTCTGGGGGCTCACAGCTCCATTAAGCTCCTGCCCGGGGATGTGGAGGGGTCAGTAGTGGAAGTTGTGGGCCACAGTGACCCCAGCTGCAGTTTGCGATCGATCGAGTCTGACTGGGAAAGGAGAAAGTCCGGGGAAGGTGAGCAAAGGGCCCCACACGCGATTAGGTTGCATTAGCCCTCTGGTCAGAGCTGGTCTGGAGGTTGCAGTAAGTTAATTAGCACTTTCTTATGATATCAGCAATGACAGGGGTAAAGCGGCTAGCATTGATTCTGCGTTACTCCATTTCAGCCTCAGAGACCAACCACCGGAGCACCGGATACGCCCAGCCTCCCTCCTCCTAATCGTCTGAGCGCAGCGGTCGCATCACTACCTGGAAACGATTAGCGAGCGCTAACCCGTGACGACCGCTAATATGCTAACTACCCAGGAGAGATGAAGCGGATATTTAAAGCAGTGTGAAGTCCTATTTGAAATGAGTTCAGACTAACTTGGGGAGAGGAGGGGGGTACCCACACTTTTGGGGATGCGATTGTAGTCCATCTTTTAACACTGTCATTTCTAACCGATTTAATTAATATAGAAAATTCCACAATCTTGGACTACTGTTTGGCTTTGGAGAGTGTGGGGGGGTTAGAGGGGTGAGAGTCCGCATCGCTTTAGTGCTCTTGCTTCACACACACACACACACGCACACACACACACACAATGCTCCACACTTCCTCTGTGCATTAGGTACACAAGGCCCTTTGATACAGAGCTTCTATTTGACATCCTGTCTTATGTCTCCTGCCCCACACACACACACACACACACACACACACACACACACACACACACATCATCCCCCTCTCCAGAGAGAGAACAAAGAGCCTGCACTAATTTCTTATTTTGGCAATTAAAGCGTAAAGGTGTCAGAAGCCAATCGTCTTTGTCTCCCCCGCTTGCCGCATAACGAACATCTCCCCGCCACGTCGCTTCGCCGCACTAATCCCTTTGTGCTTCGCGTGCACATTGTCTTTATTTTGCCTCCTGCTCTACTGCTGTCACTTGTCTTTACCTCTCTCTCTTTGTTCCCCTCTCTCTCTCTGTCATTCTGTCTCTTCTGCCGTTTTGAGAGAGCTGCCTTTGTTGAATGAAAGGTTTGCCAATGGATCACTAACAGTCTTTGTTCCTCCTCCTGTACAGTGGAGTGCCGCCATGCTGTTTGTTTTACCAGCAGCTAAACTGCACTACACCTTCTCCCCCTCTCCTGTCTCTCTCTCTCTTTTTCCCTCCCTCCCTCCCTCCATCACTTTCTGTCAGCTTTTGCTCGGGGCCCAGCCGGGCGGGAGGAACGGCGACAGATGAAGCGGCGTCTCTGTCAGCGTCGTTGGAGGGAGTTAATCATGATTCAATAAAAGCTCTGATGAGGAGTCGGAGATGCTTGTTAGAGATAGAGCCGTCAGGTGCGTCTGATCCGTCACACGCTGACAGCCGCCTCGGGCGGGACACCGAGCCAGGCATTAAGGCCTGTTTAGGACCCGGTCCTGCCCCTGGGTGCCGGTGGTCATGAGCACGGATTGATGTGCACACACTAAAACACGCAGCGTTGTGGATATGCTTTATCATTGCAGGCTGTGACTCCAAACAGCCACAGCACAGGTGAGCGTTTCGGCACGCCAGCGGTTTCATGCGGCCTTGCCTTTACATGCCAGCGAGGCTCCTCTGCTCCTCTGGCGAGGCTGGAGTTGAGGTGGAGTGTATGTTATGGCTTTGTGACAAATCTCTGACATGACTGACTGAGATCAGATAAGAGCTCAGCCCCGAGGCCAAGCAGGGCCACCGGGACAAAAGGAACAGCTTGAACAATAATAAATATCTCTAAAATGTTACAAATTTTAGGTGCGGAGCCATTGAGAGGGCCTGTGTGATTTGTTCTTTGTGTCTGCGCGCAGTGTCTGCGTGCATTCCTCAGGGTAATTTACAACATTGCTCCGAGCGGCTCGTTTAATTTCTGAGCCCAAATGAACGCGTCTGTGGCATTTTGGCATATTTTTCTTGTTAAGCAATGTTAAGGTAGAGATAGACACGTCAGTAATTGCAGGTTTGACTGTAAGCAGGAGTTGAGTTAGCCGACATAAGTACTCCCCAGCCTTGGAGGAACACTATAATTAAAATAAAAAGATAATGTTACAAATAATAATAAAGGTAGACCGTCTACTTAACTCTTTTTAATAGTGGGACTGTCATGGCACATGGAGCCAGATGACGACGTAAAAGAGACTCTCATAGCAAAAGGGAAAATGAGGGTAAACAAGACGCTGAGAAAAAGTAACTGGGAAAAGAGTGAGGATACATGAGACTGTAATAGCGGTAGCATAACAAACACGAGCCAAAATTAGTCTCTCACAATAAACTGACAGGGGCAGAATAACAAACCCACTGCACGATATAAGATTATAATGAGGCATTGATTGTTTGTCCTCAATTTTTATTTTAGTTTCCTCCTAAATTGAAGTGTAGCCGTCTGGTTGTTCTCATTAGCTCCTCTCCCCACACGCTAATGAGCTGGAGCATTTAGATGAGGGCCCACATGTCACTTCCTGTGTGTGGGACTACTTCCTGTTTTCCTGGTCATGGTTTGGCCACCGCGCTCCTTGGCGTTTTTCACCTGGTTAGTAACTGCCTTAATGTTGCTGGCGGGGGCCTTTGCCATGTTTGTTGGTCTAGCGTTTTACTGTCTTTGTCACCAGGCAGGAATGTGCCATCGCTAGCTGTTAGCTGGCACAGCGAGACAGGTCCAATTACCCAAAGTTCCAGTGCCTGCCCCTCGTCTGGGCGAGTTGGTTCTGGTGAGCAGCTGTTCCCGAGCCCAATGTCAGGGTGGCGATGGTCGCCGTGGTGACAGTGCGGCGATGGGAGGAGGCAGACAGCCTTGTAAGGGGTGCTCTGCGGGCTCATGGGATGCCACTCTGGCTCTGTTCAGCAGGTCCCGCTCCCCCACTCTCTGCCTGACCGCGTTTAACGGCTGTCTGGTGTTGTAAAGTTCTGCATGTGACGTTGCGACCAAAGTCGAGCAGTTTCCTCTGGCCCGTCTCAGTTTTTACAGTATGTGTGGCCAATTAAAACTGGGGTTATGAGGGTTTGTATGGATTATAGTCTATTATTCCTTCTCTCCTAATATTGCCTATTAACTGGTGTGTCACCAGTTACTTTACTAACTGTGGTGGCAGCACAGGAAGGTACACAGTCTGTCGTACACATTTCTGTGTGGTAACAGGGCATGAGAACAGCCTAACCGAGGCTGGGTTGGCAAAGTTATTAGAAGTATAAATGAAATGCCTTTTTAATGTGTGTATCCGAACTATGCTTTTAAAAACTGAATGTTATTAAAATAAATTGATGAGTTGGCATGCATTTAGTGCCAATCTAGACTGACTGATGGACATTTCAGTTTGGTCTCAAAAGACTCTCAAAAAGGCCTGAGAATCTATAAACTACTCACTAAACTTTAAACACTTTCAAGTAAAAAGTTGACTTTTTGGTCATTTTCTTTCTTCCATTACTATGTTTTTTCAGTGGGGGCAGTATTGTATGTTTCTGGGTGTTGACTGTTCTAGCTTTCTGTCTCCTACCCAGCAAAGCAAGCCAGTGGCTAGTGTCTAATAGTGCCTCTGATGAATAATGAGGCCATACACTGGTAATGTTCTGTGCAGAGTAGTGGCTGCATTGGTTTCTGTCCTGTTAACTCTGTCGGTGTAAGATTGATTGTGGTGTGCCTCACGGTTTTACAAAGACACCTCATTGCTTGCCGATGAAAATAAAGCTTTTCCTGCTCAAATGAAGAGCAATGGCGTTGGGGCCTCAGAGACAGGCCAGCGCCCGACCTGTGGGCGACGGCTGCGGCATGAGTGAGTGACACGCCATGAAATGGGCAACGCTCCAATAGAACTCATTTGTTTACACATTACTTCCTGCTAATTGCAGTGTGGCGGAGTTTGTTTATTTCTGCCTCGGCTAAGATGAACCCATGCCTCCTCGATTAAAGCTTTCACTTTGCTCAGAGATCCTCCACCAAGACGCCCCTTCAAATTACACTTGACACTGTGGAGAAACATCTAATAGAAGTGTGTAATGGGCTCTGATGACAAACTACACGGTTGGAAGACCATGTAATCTCTCCGCAATTAATTAAAGTGCGTCCTGTGTTTGTGTGTGTGTCTTTCTCTCACCCCCTTCCGCTCCCACCCAGCTTAACCAGATGCCACAAAATCAGTGAAATAACATTGCCTGTCAACAGTAAAAAATGGAGACCCACACCCTAACAAAGAAGGGTGCTTAGAGCCAGGAAAGGGAGGCAGATGTGGGGTTATTTGTGCTCCACTGCTTCCCAGTGTCCCGGCAAGGGTCCTCCGCAGCTCAACATCTGTACCTCCATCCGCCTAATTACCCACAACACCCCTGCCCAACCGCTTCTCAGCCTGTCAGCACCTCAAAGCTCACAGGAAGAGGAGGGGAAAAGAGAGCAGAGCGTTACCCCTCACTGTTTTTCAATACAATATCAATACCTCTGGAGTTGAATCTCTGGCCTCCTAGATAGTTAGATGGAACATTACAAGTACATGATAATGTGCTGTCGTACATGGCATTTGTTAAAGGGAACACTTCAAGTAGGTTAAAGTTCTCAACCCCTTAACTAGCACCACAAATGTTGTTTCTCACTGTTTAGAGGGTATTGATTTGATGAGGCTCCCTCTCTCGCTCTGTCGCTCTCCCTCTCTGTCTCTTCAGCTTTCTCGCACTCGTTCCATTGCGATATTGATCCAAAGCCAGAGAGCAATTAGACCCATTTTGAAGATAATGTGTCTCCTTTGGATTACTTTTTAAATAAGAAATTTGCCATGCTTTATGTAAGTTTTGATAGGCGCTATCAATTTGGAGTTGCCATTGATTTGATTAAAGACATTATGCATTCTCTAATGACTTTTACACATGGCTGACTGGTGAATAAACACCCAGGGATTTTTGACCCTGAACTCCTCTTATTCCCCTCGCCAAACCCCCATCCCCCCTTTCTCACCTTCTTATTCCCTCACTGTTTCTGGGATGGGAGGACCAGACACCCGGTAGACACACAGGAGAGGCAACGGAAATCAATGGAGACGGTTATTTGAAAAAGTTATTTGTTTATCTTTCTCTTCCTGCTCAAATTGATTCCATTGCTTGTTTTGCTTTAATATTCATTTTACGTAAGTGTTCAATAAATGCGTGCAGAATGAATATGAAGATTAGATCTCAGGCTTCTTTGCACAAGATCGGTTTGGAAAACAATACATTTTTCTCAGCTGCAAATTGTCTGGCAATTAAAGCGTATTGTGGATAATAAGCGGTGTCTCTATTGGGTGTTTAGCTTTATCGAGCCTGTCTTGAGATGGAGCTTCATGCCTGCTGCTTGCTGTATTGCGGCACATAAAAGATGGACTGAATATGTTCCCAGGGAATATTGCCCCCTCCCAAAGACCAATCCGTCTTGCTTAGGGAGGCAATCTTAGGCGCAGTAGATAAACTAATATTTGTGTATAACCTCAGTCAGACAATACAAATGATCGGATGATTTTTCATCTCCTTATGCATACAGGGAAATATGAAAAATTGCGGTTTAGGAATATTTGCTGGGTCTGGCTGGGCCGCGGAGCGCCCTGGGCCACGCTCCTCGCCAACGAATGCCGAGCCAAGAGTGATGAGAATATTATACCCGTCTGTCTCCCGTCAACCCCCCTCCACACACACACACACACAGCCCCCCTCTGCCTTTTCGCGCACCACACTAATTCAGATGCCCGTGTGACGGAGAGAGAGACAGAGGTGGAGAGCTGAAGAGCAGTACCCAGGCCACCTTTCACCACACGCCTGCCCGCCCGACAGCCGTGATTGACAATCACACTGACATAATTCTCCCAGTCATCTTACTCTCCGGCCTCGTTTATTGCCCCCCCACCCTGGATGACTCTCGAGAGAAAGCTCTAGATAAACCTGTCATTTATCAGTCACCCCCCACCCCCTCCAACCCCTTCCATCCTCCGTCCCTCGCCTCTCACCCTTTTGAAAACCTCTTATGGGGGTAATCTGCCTGTGTTAGCGTGGCCAGCTATTCATCACAATGGAGGTTTGAGGCGGGGAGGGGGGAGAGAGCAGTGTCTCTGCCTATGATGCTGAGGTTTGGTCTTGATGGAGACAGACGATTGGTAAACCTACGGGTTTTTATGTTTAATCCTAAAGGCTGAATATCCCATATGGAAGAATAGTATATTCTTTACTAATATACATTATTTGTGCTATTCAATTACTTTTGAATCGTTTAATTAGATGGTTTTATAACCCACATTTTGTTTTAGTTTCTACAGTCAGAAATGGTTGTGGTTTGAGGATGACAAATTGAGAAAAAAAAAAAAGAATTCTTGAACAAATGTTAGATTAAACCTTCAGATATCAAGGTCACGTGTTTGGTACAGTCCGTGTTGATCTGCGGATCACAAAGCTAGTGCAAACATGCCCGCCAATAAGGCGGCATTACATGTGGATTGCCGCGCAGCTAGAACCTTGCTCAGATATGATTAGATGTAATATTAACGGCAATCCGTCAGCTGAATCCCTCCGTGCCCTGCATAAGGCCGGTTCATCATAGATAGTTATGGGTTTTTCTCCTTCACCCCGACACACCGCAGAACTGTCTACAGAGGGTGACGCCATTTTCAGAACCAAAATCTCTCTGATGATTATTGAAGAACTTGCCTCTGTTGAGCGATGTGGACCATGTTTCACTTCACACCAGTGAGTGTTAAGGACTCTTCTGACATATTAGCCTTGTCTGTCTCTCTGGAGGATACCTAGCTGGGAAAAATAGAATGCCATAGAATTTGGCCTTCACCACCACCCTCCCTCGACCATAGCAGATGACCCCCCCAAACCTCCTTAGGTTTATTGCGTTGCCTCGCGCCAAAGCCTCTGTGTTTTCCCTAGAAAACCTTTCTGTTTGCTCTCTATATTTCTGCATTATCCTCCATCGCCCTCTGCTTTTCAATATGTCCTCTCCCTGGCTATGATTTCATTTTCCCCCTCCCGTCCTCTCCCTCTCTCCCTCATTCCGTCTCTCCTGTATTTTAGTTTTATTCCACTGAAGAACTTATCCCCTCCCCTGGTCGTGATAAATCAGAGGTGTGAGCGCCTGCGCTCGGTCGGAGGCATCCGTCGTGCGGCTGATGAGATAAGCGGCGCTCATCTCTCGCTCCGGCATGGAGATTTATTGGGCTGGGATGAGCAACAAGCTAGCCATCACTCTCAGCCAAATAGACTCCCCTGCCCGCATGTGTTTATTCTTATTGCACTGTCATAACCACACCACCGCTGAGAGACGCATAGCAGCCCCTCCAGGCCAGTGCCGCGCTAGAGGAAGCCTAGCCCTGCTCTCTGGGTCATTACCTTCTATTAGATCAAGAAAACAAGGCTCCACACTGGGGCTCTGAGCACCACTGATGGTTCACTGTCTCTCTACAGTATCTCTGTGGACCGGGTGAACTTATATACAGTAAGAATGCTTAACTTCAAACATAAACACATCACGTCCCTTTTCTCGGAATGTTACACAGTGTTGTTAAGAATTACTTTATTTGCATATATTTATGCGACATATACTGTATGGTGAAGGATGACGCTATCGCTGTTTAATAACCAGAAGTTCTGCTTTTTGGGCACGTAAAAGCACATTGGTAGCTAAAATTAGGCCTAGTTGTGTCTTTCCAATTTTATTTAGTTTCATCAAAATTTGTTCTTAGGGGAATTAACCTTAACCCTCAACAGGACAAGGGAAAGTTTCCAATATAGTAATACACTAAAAACAAACAAATACATAAATTGTCCTGTAGGTGGTGAGTGGGTGTTTTAAGATGACACTTTCTTGTTTTTAGGTGTTAGAGAACAGTAATATATATATATATAAATATAAAAAAAGTATGTATATATATATGGGGTATAGACGCCGGGTCTGGTTTTTATAGAAGTTATTTGGATGTACAGAGCCAGACAAATATACATGTTTAAACTTTTGTCAATATGGACATGCTACATATCGTTACATTGATTAGATTCTCCACAATTAAATCTTTCAGTTCATTTTACGGAAACTATGATTACCAAAGTATCAATCTTTTAGATTTCCTGGCATGGTAAACAGGAGAGACAAAAGAAAGTGGTGACTCCCTAGCTTTGAAGCAGTAATGAATTCCAAATATATGTCCATTCCTTGATTATTTATATTTATATTTCAACACGGCAACTCATGATGTGACTCAGTAGTGTGTATGGCCCCCACGTGCCTGTATATGCACTACTGACAACGTTTGGGCATGCTCCTGATGAGACGGCGGATGGTGTCCAGGGGGATCTCCTCCCAGACCTGGATCAGGGCATCAGTGAGCTCCTGGACAGTCTGTGGCAGATGCACCGATACACAACGTCCCAGGGGTTCTCAATGGGATTCAGGTCTGGGGAACGCGAGGGCCAGTCAATGGCATCAATGCCTTTGTCATCCAGGAACTGCCTACACACAATGCCACATGGGTATTGTCCTGCACCAGGAGCAGTGTAGTATGACTGTGGTGTGTAGAGTATTTATCAATAGACAGAATCTAGTGGATGGACAGTAAAAAGAGAACAAAAACACAAGAATGTGCCATCTCTAGCGGTCCGCTATACTGTTCTGTTTTATCTGCTGATGACAGCAGTCACTGCTCTTAAACAGCTACAGCGTGCAAAGCTAGCACTGTACCGGCGCGGGGGGGGGGGGGGGGGGGGGGGGGGGGGGGGGCGGGGGGGGGCGGGGGGCGGCGCCGCCGCCCGCCG
>JAOEHI010000018.1:7546212-7558974 GCA_025447815.1 Percopsis transmontana | reverse complement strand
CTCTCTCTCTCTCTCTCTCTCTCTCTCTCTCTCTCTCTCTCTCTCTCTCTCTCTCTCTCTCTCTCTCTCTCACCTCTTTGTCTTTGACCTTAACTTTAAGGTGGACTGTTTTGCTATGGGAAAGTGGTTCACTGAGCTTTGTTTGTACGCTGCTGTGGCTTACACTGAACGGCTAGCGAGAGCCCTGGGAGCTTAAGGCACCTCGCTTGATATTGACTTTTTGTTTGGTTCCATTTTTGCAGCAAAGTGACGGCACTGGAAACAGCTGTAGACTGTGTAAACGTGGGTGCAGAATCCACTACACTTTATTATCATAGATAACACTCCAGCCTTGATAACGTGTGTATCTTTGGTGAACCAGGAGCCTTATATTAGCAAGCTAATGTTGCAAGTTCACTTGTCAGATAAATGGACCAGCTGGGCATCTATCTGTCTGCCTGTCTGTCTGTCTGTCTCCATCACCATCTCTCTCTCTCTGTGTCTCTCTATATCTCCCTCTTTGTAGATATACTGTGGATGCCAACTGTGCCCTCCTCTTCCCTTTAATTCTCCCCCTAAATAAAATATGAGAACATTTAAACGCGCAGCTCGTCGCAAAGCCCCGAGGTCGGCTAATCGTGTTATTTATGAAGTGATGTGCAACATAATGGTGCTTAGCGCATGTTAACAGATGCTATTATCAGGCCCTGATCCACAGCCAGGAAGATATATTGGAACGGAGGGCGTTAGCAGAGCTGCCCCGCACCGTAACGCGGCAGCGGCTGGAAGGGCCGACCGCGACCGAGTGCAGCACTTAGCCTGAGAGCCACTAGCACATTAAGTGGCCCCCGAGAAAATATATAACCGCAAATTGTGGCAGGCGCTGCCCGTCCCCTGACCACTTAAACACCCCCCCCCCCCCTGTATAACACACCTCCCCCCCCCTCCCCCCCCCCCCCCCCCCTTCCAGAGATTGAGGGGGGCTTAGGCCAGAGCTTTGGACGGAGTTGTTAGATTGATAGGGGGTGGGGTGGTGTGACAGACCCCAGCCTCTTTTTAATAATGAGCAGTGAGCGTTTGTATGTTTTTATTTAACCTTTATTTGACCTTGTGAGTCTAAATGGGACACAATGTCTCATTTACAGGAGACCTGGGAAATAGATTACAAACAAGGGTTAGGGTTAACCAGTACAAAACAAGATACTTATAGCAAAATATAAAATAAAGTATTAAGAGGTTACAATTTCAAATTGCCCAGTAGTATCCTCCCTCTACAGCCTTGTACTGTAGGGGGCGATAGTGGGTATACTGTATGCATGTACACAAACAAAAAACATGTGCACACACTCATGCATGCTAAACCAAGCAGACTAACAATGGGTCCACACATACAAGCAGACCCGCACACGAGGGAGACACACAGACACAATTTTGTGTCCCCTCCCACTTGTTCTTTCAGGTCAGAGGGCATCCTCGTCTGTCAGACGGGGGTGGGGGCGGGGCTGATTTATGATGACAGCACTGAGTAACCTCAAAAAATATCTACACTGCTCAGACTAAAGATGTGGCTCATGTCTCCTGTGGTGCTGATCAACCTGACAATATAATGCAATCGAGTGTGTGGGTGTGTGTAAAGTAAAGATGGCTCAAAAATCGTGTGAAGCTTCATCAGTATTCTCTCTCTCTCTCTCTCTCTCTCTCTCTCTCTCTCTCTCTCTCTCTCTCTCTCTCTCTCTCTCTCTCTCTCTCTGTGTGTGAGTCTCTCACTTTCTCTCTCCCCCTTGCATCGTTTGCTTAAACTACACACGCACGCACACACACACACACGCACACAAAGTTTACAGTCACACCCTTGAGGGTCTAATTGGGTCCAGTCTTATTAGCAGTCGTAAAAGCTAAAGGAAACACACTGGCCGAAAGCCCCCTGGTCAAACACACACTACCCACCCTGTGTGTTTTAGTGACAAATACACACATACACACTCTGCTAACTAAACAAGTACTTGACTTCCTTTGGCTGACCTCTTGAAATTCCCCATCAGTCAACAGATTAAAGACAGATAGAAAGATCTCTGGTAATCATCACCAACAATCATTCAGAGGGTAAGAGAAGCCTTTCCAATAAGCCCTACATATGGGGCTTTTCCACTGTCAAGCCGTGCCGTGCTGATTTGCGTTTCCATTACCAATTTAAATGCACCGTGCCAGGCCGAGCCATGCCCGAGATGGACCTTCTCCGTGGGGCCAAAGTGTGCCGGCCCCGCCTCCAAGCGAGTCCTATGATTGGACTTATGACTCTAAGCTTTCTACTGATACCATGCAGGTAGCGTGTATGGAAACTTGAAGGTGATTCCAACACATTCCAAAAGCGAGCACACGCTACAACAGCTGTGACTTGATCAAGAATTGTTACTTTAATGGCCTGCTCTGCCGTCAACAGGACAGGACCCTATCGAGACTATATTGTTTAACCACATGTGCGGATGTTAACAAGTGTCTGCCTGCTTATTGTAACGGGGGGGAGGAGTTAACGGGTGCGTTTGTTTCCTGTGTCCTTTCGCCCCAGGTGCCATTCCAATCTGGCCCAGACGTTGCCCCCTGCAGAGGCCCCCGTGGATCGGCCCTTCTGGGGGGCCGATGACTCCAGCATGCCTTTGCCCTTTGACCTTGCTGACATCATCAACCAGGTGGAGTCGCTTCTCTGGAGGTAGGCCATGAAAAAGGGTGTCTGTAGAGTTGTACCTATTTGTTGTGTGTGTTGTATACACAGAATGTACTGTACCTACATCTGTGCACGAACACACATTCAGTACATGCATATATTTATATATGCATAATATAATTGAGATAATTTTCACTCTGAATCCATTTGTAGCTAGACACATGAACTCAAACTGCATGCACATCTACACACACACATATACAATCTCTCCCTGTCTTCCGTACCCCTGGATGAGAGTGGTATTCAGTCCTACCACTGACTCATATAAATGCTATGGTGAGATAGGAGAGTTGGCATCTGGGCTGGAGTGTTCATTATTCTTCATAATACCAGCCCTGTCATATTACAACCATCTCCAGGTTTCTTGATTGTAGCCAATCCTCATTAGGACCGGATACCCGGGGCCCCTCCTGGCCCCCAGCCTGCACTGAGACATCTCAGTGTCTTGTTGTCACAGAGATAGCATGTTAGTGAATGCTTGGTGCTTCTTGGAAACTGACTTTGTGGGAAAAACTGTCCGATTCCCACTAATCCCATTCCCGTTTCCCTGTGGATAGTTTGAGAAGGAAATGGCTATAACAAAGATTATTGCAAAGATTATTATAACTACACAACACTAGAACGTACCAACTAAAAAAAACTCTAAATGGATGAATTATACATAATTCTTAGGAATTTATTGAGTTAATGCTGATACTGTTAAGGAAGCTAAGCACACTAAAGATGTATTTCTCTTTCTCTTTATTTCTTCTTTTTCCAACCTTTCATCCTTTTTCCAGGATGTGAATGATGCAGAGAAACAGAGAAATATATCCAACGAGCAATTCTGAAGGCACTCACACAAGCCTGGAACGACAGACCACTGAAAACAGCTCAGATTGGTTGTAACTTTTGATGGGGGGTATCTACGCCCCCAACCACCACCATCACCAACCCTGCCACCCCCCATTCCCTATGTATCGCCTGAACCCAGTCTGGTTCTGTCTGGACGCCTACTGGCTCCGAACCCGAGCATCAGCACCAGAATAGTGCTTCAGTAACACGCTAATCAAGCAAGCTTAGCACTATAAGCTAATAGTTTCACAATGGTGTAACGAAACGCAAGTGAAACCCGCATTTCAGTGTTAGCATTCATCGTGTAGGTATTTATTATTTCAATGCAACATGTCGCTTAATTCCATATAACCAGAACCGCTTTTGTCAAAGATTCAACTCACCCTAAATAGTGTTAATTTTCTCTTTCTGACACAGTGTTAAGCTACCTTGTAGAATGGTAAAACTATCTCACTTTATATTGCATCTTTCACTTTAACTGTACAGCATAATTCTTATGTTTGTTTGTTTGTGTTCGGAAGAGGGACGAGTGTAAAAAGACCAAAGAAAGATTGTGATGAGAAAGTTATGAATGTCACCTGACATGACAGAAAATGGTGTTGTTTCCTGTTTACAGTTTTATGGTGTGTTTGTACAATTCCTGTACGTGCGTGTGTGTGTGTGTGTGTGTACTTGTACTCGCTACATAGTGAGGACTGGAACACGTTTTTTATCTACAGAGTGAGGACATTTTTGGAAAGTGAGATTATGGCCGGTCCTCACAACTTCAAAGGGCTGTTTGAAGGTTAAGGCTTGGTTTTAAGGGTTAGGTTAGGATGAGGTGAGGGTTAGGCATTTAGTTGTGATGGTTAAGGTTAGGGTAAGGGGCTAGGGATTGCATTATGTCAATGATGGTACTCACAAAGATATTACAAACGTGTGTGTGTGTGTGTCTGTCTTTGTGTGTGTGAATTTCTGAGTGTGCCTGCCATAGGTGTGTGTCCCTTCTTGTGTCTGTTACTAGTGTGTGTTTATTAGTTTTTGAGTGTTTATGAGCATGTATATGCAGGTGTGTGTGTGTGTGTGCATGTATTTGTGCCTGTATTTGCTTGTTTACATGGTGTGTGTGTGTGTGTGTGTGTGTGTGTGTGCTTTTTGCCTGTGAGTGTGAGTTGTGTGTGTGAGAGAGAGAGTGAGTATCCATACACCCAAGTGTGTATGCATGGGGGCGTGCTCGTGTGTGTGTATGTGACTGTGAATACGAGTGAGTAAGCGTGTGTAGGCCCGTAGCCAGGCTAGCAGTTTGTTGTGTATAGAAACCGAGTTGAGCAGTGGGGCCCTCTGATGAAAGGCAGCGCAGATAGAATGACCCGGAACACAAGCGCCGCACCACATAATTACAGCTGTTCAATCACTTTTAATTATGCTTCACGCGCATAGAGCGCCACGCTCCCCTGTAGTGCTGCAGGCCATCTACGAGACGGAGAGACGAGGAGAACGAAAATGCCACTTTGACACAATCCCTTTTCAAAAAAAAATAAAAGGTTTGAAGAATGGGCGGAGAACCGAGGAGGGGGGTGCCTCGGCCCCTCCTCATTTGAGCTCCCTCTCCATCTAGTTCAGCACCAAAGTGTTGGTGTTTACTATTAAAAATGCAGAATGCACTCTCCTTTTTTTACTTCAGAGGTTTTTTCAAGATGTTAATGGTTGCCAAATGTTGTTCTTGCTTCCTTCCTTGCACTGTGTCTCTTTTGTAAGTTGTTGTCTCAGAGTGTTTGTAGATTGGCAGTAGAGTTGAATTGCTTGAACCGCTCTGTGCTCCCTGCGCCACGGCTTGTCTGTCTGAAGCAATAGGAATGGCAGTAAATAAAAAAAACAACGTTTTATCAAACAACCTGTGTCCCCCTATCTGGAGCTGTGCATGTGTGTGTATGCGCTTGCTTTTAGTTTAATTATTTCCTTAGTGTAAGCTACAATATGCGAGGGATGTCATAGTTTACACCTCACAGGTTCGTATCACGGAAGTTCCCAGTCTTTGGATCGGTAATTTCTTTATGTGTAAATGTATAAGAGTTACAATAAATATTAGTGGAATTTTTATACATTGAAACTAGACATGAATATTTCACCAGCTACTGTAACAGAGCCAGAACCACTGTATTGTGACATCTTAATTTTTCTGTATGCTGTCTGGTAAGGTAATGTGTCCTTTGGGGTCGGTGCAGGTAGTCACATGTTAACTGACTTTCAGGGCTCTCAGTGAGGCTACATTACTGACAGTATACCGACATTCTGCTGTTTTGTGTAATTTTTTCTGCGGCACCCTTGCTGTATAGTATTCTTGTGATTCTTGTGTGTTGTGTGTGTGTTTCAATTTAAAAAGAAACCCCATTTAACTTATGGTGCACTCAGAAAACTGTCACACATATATTTATCCACCATGCTAAAATATCTAATCTTAGAACACATCGGCTGTGTCTCATTCCGGACACTTCTGTGAGTACACATCGATGTAGTACACTGTGTACACTATATACTAATTTCGACGGGGTAGTAGTGTCTAAAATTGAACACTCAAGTTGTGCAATTACCGGAAATGATAAACCCATAATTTCCTCCATAATGTCTGCCGCTCACTTCTTCACTTCTTCACGTGATGTGGAAATTACGTTGCCACCGGAGCCAACGATGTGTCCTCCTGTTACGGGCTGAAAACGTACCTGTATTGTTGATTTACGACTTTGAAAATGGTTGGTGGTTCCTCCCCTTGCAAATTGAGACAAAGCGCTCCTGATTCCACAATGGAGCTGTTTCACAGAGGTACGTGACAGCAGTGAAAACACAGGTGTAGCTCAACATTAATTAATCAATTTAATTTAAGTAGGACAGTGCACTAGTATTTTTATGTATTGCTTTCTTCACTAGTATGGTCCACTGGTATAACAAAATTAAACAGACCCATAAAGAACGTTGTGATTTACACTTTTCCCTACAATGACACCTGTGAAAAGGAGGACCCTATGTGTATCCTGGGTATTTACAACCCCACAATCCTATTGGCCAAGCAGCCATTTATGTGTTATTTGGATCAGGAATTATTCAGTGGCAACAAGATGATTTTCTCTTTACAGTATGTATATAAAAAACACTGTCCCTAGCAAATGCATGCTTCTTCTTAGCCTTTTTTTTTTCAAATCTCGTGACAGTCTTCTGTGTCACTTAAGGCATGTTTTAACTGAACACGAAGTGAAGTAAAACATTTTTTATTACCAAAAATGTAATAATGTATCTTGTAATCTTACCTGTAATTTAATCTCTACTACTTTCAGTATGTCTTGTGCCGGGTGTGAGTTACTCTGCTCTGGCCTGCTTGCTGACATCTCCCCCACCAGATAAATAGGATTCAGTATCTGGTAGACATCTGAACAAAGAGTCATTATTTACTCCAGTTAGTCTCACTGGCAAACAAATTAGCCCCAGTGAACATCAGCCCTGGGCCAAATAGTACTTGCAAATAATTGCTTTTGTTTTAAGTGGTTAGAGATTTACTGCATCTGGGCAATTCTGATTGCAAATTGTTAATTTGTGCAGGGAAAAGCTGCATTACAAAATCCTATTTAAAATACAGTACCTTCATCTATGTTCTGCTAATTACAGTCCCAGGTTAAAGATTTTCTAATCTGGTACTCTTAAGAAGGCTCAATCAAAGGTGCACAGTATTTAGTATCTGACCCAAGGGTTGTTTGCATAGCCTAATGCTCTTGAAGTCATTCATTGGTTTATATTCATTCATATTTCATTCATTCTATAAAGTCTCTTGTTGAAAGAATGGGATCTTTCTTGTTTCTTTTTATTTTATAGAGCAAAATTAGCTAATATTGATAAATGCAGAGCACCAAAACCATGTCTTTCATTCTTCCTCTGATCTTCAAATCAACTCGACTGGCAGAGTAAAGTCCATCCACAGACGAGCGATTGATTGACTCATATTGATTGATTGATTGTCAGCGCCAAAGACGAAGTGGGGGCCATTGTTTTCTACAACCCCAACCACAACCCGCACCCCAGAGGTCGGCCTTGTTAACTGCTTCCTGTAGTTGCTGAGTGACTGAGTGATGGATGAGCATGGAGCAGACCCCTCCGGGCCCCTGTGGAAAAAGGGCCCACTTGAAGAGACAATTACACAGCACTGGTGAGAGCCACAGGTATGCATTGTTCTGGCTGGGGTCAGCCCACAGACCAGCCTCCCCTCCCTGCCCACCCCAATTAAAGCAACAATAGACGCTGGGAGGGAGATGAAAAAAACAGGTGTGTGCTGGGAAAAGGTATCAGTTTGGGGTCAAATCCCAGTCAAATGTGTCGCTGTGTCCTCTCTTTATATTTTGTTGATGGCAATATCAGTCATATTGTGACATATTTTGTACAATAGAAGAATAATTTCGGTTTGATTATACGCTGTGTATGTGCAAACATTGTACACATAGTGTACTATACTACACAACATGTACACACGTGTGTAGCAGTGCGTCAGTGAGACAGATTGTGTACGTTCATGTGTCTGCGCTTTTGTATATATTTGTACACTGGCCAAAAAGAATGTCACCTTTTGCATTTAAATAAGCGTTATGATCTGGGGTTGCTTTAATTAGTCAGGTCTAGGCTCAGCAAAATTATGTGGCAATAAAATTAATTCAGCTGAGTACCTGAATGTACTGAATCACCAGGTTATCCCATCAATGGATTTTTTCTTCCCAGATGGAACGGGCAAATTCCTGGATGACAATGCCAGGATCCATCGGGCTCAAATTGTAAAAGAGTGGTTCAGGGAGCATGAGAATAATTTTCCCACATGAATTGGTCACCACAGAGTCCTTAGCCCAGTTGAAAGTCTTTGGGATGTGCGGGAGAAGACTTTACGGAGTGGTTCGACTCTCCCATCGTCAGAACAAGATCTCAGCCAAAGATGAATGCAACTCTGGATGGAAATAAATATTGTGACATTGCATAAGGTTGTCGAAACAATGCCATGGCGAATGTGTGACGTGATCAAAGCTAAAGGTGGTCCAACTAAATATTTGTGAGCGATCTATTTTTTTTGCCAGGCAGTGCATATGTACGTACGTGTGTGTGTTCCAGGTTGATGGCTGTGTTCACCCTGAGACGGCCAGGCTCAGGCTAAAGATAGCATCACTGCTCTGCATTAGCTGTCAGCTCTGAACAGCCTGCGCTCATTTGTCACTGGCACAGACTAACAAGCAGTCAGCACCGACAATACAGACTTGCTTGACTGCATACAAGGCAACACAAGCTGTAATGTTTTTGAACTGTTAATTAACAGGCCATGAAGCAATATATTAACGTGTAATGTTCAGTAACTGTCACATCTACTCACCATGTGATTTGATTTAAGTCAAATGGACTTCTTTCAGGTAATCCTCAACTGGACTCTTAAACGCCAGATTCACTTATAAATGTAAGCTTGCTTAGATCCAGCATTATTTGCAATCTTTTTTATTTGCAGTGTTGTAAGTGAACTCAAAGCCACATAGGGAAAACAGAATACTTTTACGTTAATGTGAAAATATAGTATCTGTTTTATAGTATAGTATTAATTTAAATAAACAAGCAAAAGAAAAGCTTTTTTTTTTTACTGTTTTTAACATTTTGGAACCTTGTTAATTACAATTACAATTAGGTAATTTAGCAGACGCATTTATCCAAAGCAACTTACAATTACATGGTGCTATTACATGGAGCAAATAGGGGTTAGGCTTCTTGCTCAAGGATGCTTACAGGTAGGCCAACTCTGGGGCTTGAACCCACAACCTTCCGGCTGATATACCTAGACGATTAGATTATCCTGCAATGTCTCTGTAAAGTATGATTTCTTTACTTAGAGTAAATTTAGTAATGAAATAATACTTTACAGCATGGTCTATAATTTCACAGGGAGTCAACGTAAGACATACAGTGTATTGTAAAAGAAAATCCCTACATTTTATATATAATTTCTCCTCTCGTGTCCTTGCAACTCTCCTCTTCTCTCCTCTCATTTCCTCTTTTCTCCTCTCCTGTCCTCCCCTCATTTCTCCTCTCCTCTCCTACCCTCTCCTCTCAGGTTAGTTTGGTACTGAGTTATGTGTGGGTGATATTGTGTGACAGCAGCTCCCAGGAGCAGAACAAGGCACATCATGGATGAACACATCAGCTCTGCTTTTCTCTTGACCACCAGTCTCCAGGTGGTGGCCCTGAGCACACGTGGGCGAGTGTGAGAGTGTACACACACACACACACTTGCTTTTTCAGTAGCACACAGTGTCTATTTGCACACTGAAAACAAAAACAAGATAGCCTACACACACACACACTGCTATATAACAATAAAATAAGCACATCTGACAGCAAACTTTAGCAAAATATTTAGAGAGGATCACACACAGGTGTGCATGCAGACATAAACAAAGAGACACAAATACACACACGTTGCATCATGTACCAAACTAAGAAACTTGAAAACTTGAAAACCTGAAGAACAGCAAGACACACACATACAGATTTGCCTGTGCCCCCTGCCTGGCTGCAGGCTGACAGGTCAGAGGGTCAGCTCTCTAACAGGAGAAAAATACCATCAACTCTGTGAGGGGCCAGGTTTCCATTGACAACCCACTGACCTTCATGGCATCATGCTAACAAACATCAAGCTAACAAAACCTAACAAATGCCATGCTAACAAACCATGTGCTAGCAAATATCATGCTAAAACTATGTCCTAAATGCCCACATTGTGTGAAGATCTGTAAATACTGTCTTGTAATGATACATTAGTATGATAACATGTACATGTAGTCTAAGGGGGCAGAATAGTCTGGTGGTCTAGGTGTTTTACTCCCAGCCGGAAGGTCATGGGCCCTGGTGTTGGCCTAGCATCATTAAGCAAGATCCCTAACTATCTGCTCCTTCTAATACTTGTAATTGCTTTGTATAAAAGTGTCTGCTAAAATGACCTAATTGTATGTATCTTTTTGGATTAAATAATCTCCAATTTTACTGCACGCTTGGAGTTGAGATCAGAGCAAATACTGGTATTTGTGTGTGTGTGTGTGTGTGTGTGTGTGTGTGGGTGTGTATGCACAGTAGCCTGACCAAATGTGGAGCATGTTTGTGGGTCGCAATAGTCCCTTACTTCTGTCCTGCCAAACCCCCTCTTTCTCTCTCTCTCTCTCTCTCTCTCTCTCTCTCTCTCTCTATTTCTCTCTCTCTCGCTCTCCCTCTCTCTCTCTTTCTCTCTCTCTCGCTCTCCCTCTCTCTCTTCCCCCTGGTCTCGCTATCTCACTGACCCATTTCACTCTTCCCTGTAGGCCTCATGCCATTTCTCCTCCAACAAAACCAAAACAACTTGATCTCTTCCTCTTCCATTTCTCTCACCTAAGTACTCCTTTCATTAACTCTGCTTCCGTTCCTGCATTCCTCTCTCTTGCCCCTCCATTAGCCTCTTTCCCCTGTGTGGAGCCTTTCTGCTGATACCTGTCTCCCATCCTTAGCGTTGCTAGTCCAGTTAGCAGTCTGCCATTCATATCAGTGGGATTAAACAGATCGTTTGCTAGCGTTAGCTGTTGCTCCGCTGAGCCGCCTGGCTGTCAGGCCAGGCATGATGAAATCATCTGCATCTCATCTAATATGAATGAAAGGCCTGTTTCTTTTATATCGCCGGACTCTCGCCCTTGCAACCAGCAGGAGAGAAGAGCTAAGGTTTTAGAGTGGCTAAACCACAGAAGAAATAAACAAACACTCACTGGCATCACTGCTTTCACATCAGTGGAAGCCTGATCTAACCCGTCACACCCACACACACAAATGTAGGAACATCCACATGAAGACACAGAAACAGACACAAACACTCACACGTACATACACACAACCACACATATAGATAGACACTCACACACGCACACATGCACACATATAATACTACCCCTTGCCCCTTGATTGACAGTTCTTCAAATGAGTGTGTGAGCAGCGCTGGGCTGCAGTAAGTGGGCCGTCAAATTACACGAGAGAGGGCAGCCGGGCCCTCTCTCCCCTGGCAGGGCACATCTATTTATTTGTCTGTTTATTTGCTAGGTTTAAATATTTGGTGTGAAGAAAATATTGAATTTTTGTCCCCCGGTCAAAGTCCCTCATATTTAGTTAATAAAGAGCGGAGGGGGTGTTTGTGAGGAGACTTTATTTAAGAGAGTCCTTGGAGAGAGACGCTGACCTTCTCACTGAGACGATGTGTGTGTGTGTGTGTGTGTGTGTGAGTATGTGTGTGTGTACGTGTACACTGCACTGAGCTCCCCACACCTCCTTCATCCTCTCATCTTTGGTAGATTTTTGACACTCCACTCCAACTTGGCTTTTTTAACTCCTGCAATCTCTACATCTCTCTTCCTCTGCCGTTCCCTCCTCTCTACACACATATTCTCTCTCTCTCTCTCTCTCTCTCTCTCTCTCTCTCTCTCTCTCTCTTTCAGTTTTTCTTCTCTTTATCCATTGCTTCTATTCCTTTCATGCCACTTTCCATCTCAGTCTCTTCTTTCTTTCCCCTCCTCTCTTCTCTTCCCTTCCCATCTCTTCTCCCTTACTGCTTTATTATCCTACTCCCACCCCCCCGTCAATGTTTATCCAGGAGGATTGTGGGAGTTCAGGCTGGTTGTGTTTGCTTGGTGTTGAGCTGGGAGTCTCTCTGTGGATCTTAGGACTGAGCGCAGGTTAAACTCCTAATTGCCTGCAGCCACTGGCTGGTTTAACGCCTGTCCCTGTGTGCTGGGGGGCTTCAGGGCTGCTTTGGTGAAGGGTTCTGTGTTGAACCGCGGCTGGGTGTTGGGGTGTGTGTGTGTGTGTGTGTGTGTGTGTGGGGGGGGGGTGATAAAGACTCATTAATATAGATGATGGAGGTGACCTCTGACAGCATGAGTATGTACACCTGTGTGTGCAGTGCTTCCCACCCTGTCTGTCTGGACCTTTATGTGTCTCTCTACAAATCACTTCCTTTCTGCTTCATATTCTTTAGTGTTGTACTGGAGAGGCAGCAGCAAGACCCCCAAAAAGGGAATGGATTTGCATTTGCTGTGCTGGCCACAGACAATTGCTCTCTCCTTATCCTTCCTGACTGATTCTGCTTGCATTTTTCTAGTGTCTTTGTCACTACTGTTAACATGAGGCAGTACCTGCAGCCCATTCAGGTTGCACAGGCAGTCCAGCTCCTC
>JAOEHI010000018.1:7517239-7530729 GCA_025447815.1 Percopsis transmontana | reverse complement strand
ACCCTGGCTTTGCCGCTCTACTGTTTATTTACTTCGTGCTTTCTCTGCATTCACACCCACCTCTGATGGCTCCATTGCCTGCCTGCTCTCCTCTTTGGATGCCTGGCACCGCCGCCTGACCTCTCCTGGATCAATGGGTGCATTCCACAAGAGAGATTAGATTTCCTTTTAATGATTCCATCTTCCTGGGCTTTTTCCCACCCAATGATGAATTAAAAAAGCACCCCCCGCCTCCTGCCCCCATGTATCTGTGTAGCTGTGCAGCTACTGTATCCAAGTTTCTATGTGTATTTGTGTATGTAGCTGTGTAGCTAATGTGTGTAGCTGTGTAGCTGTGGCTCAGGCTGAGTGTGTACAGTACAGAGAACAACATCGTCAGGCAGAGAACGAATGCAGTTTTTACTGGGACAAGGATCTGTTTCCAATAGCCTCAATGCTGCAGAAATACCCACTATTTTTATTTATTTATTTATTTTAATTATAAATAATTATAAAGCACTTCCTCTACAGAGAAAAATTAAATATTTAATATGTTTTGAAACAAAATAAATACGTTGTGTCACTTATTTGTGTAGCCTACTTTACAGGTGTTAATAATTCCTCAATATTGTAAATAATTCCTTCAAAGCAATATAATGTGTTTATTTAAAAATCCGATTTCTTCAGTACTGCCGTGTTGCCCCACAGACCTTTAGTATTTAACACAGCCTGAGCCTTAGAGGTGAGGAAACGTGTCAGTGTTGATTATTGCCCATTAGCCAGGAGAACATCCACTCAACACGAGAGGAAATGAGTGACGCAGCGTGCACTGGAAACGCTCCCCGTGTAGCTCACAGCGAAATGTTAGCTAATGCATTCCATTTGCTCTTTGCAACCAGGAGCAGGTTGGACACGTATGGCGACACAAGCAGGCCTGATTACTTTGTTACTGCCGGAGCAGTTTAATCCCTAATTTCATGCACTGATCAGAGCACAGGGCCCTGAGCCCAGTGCAGAGATCACTATCCCTTCGGAAGCATTTCAATTGAATCCCTGCTATGAACGTAGGTGGATCCGGGGACCCCTTATCAACACGCGTGCTGTGAACTGTGAGAAAAGAATATCAATATTTATAGGCATACCTATGTGCAGCTATGCCCTTTATTTTGTGGCCAAAATTATGTCTGAAATTGCAAGCCTTACAAAAGTGTTGCACGCTTGCTTAAAATGTTTACAAATATCTGCGTTTTTGGGCCAAGTTATATTTTCCTGATATAGTTTTTACATTTTTGTTACATTTTTGTTACATTCTACATTTAAAAAGGACAGCTGTACAATAGTTGATGTTTGTGTAGTGGAATGTTGGTGATTCACAAAATTATTTCCATGACCGAGGCCACAATTTAAAAAAAAATAATGAATTACACCAGTCAATGTCAGAACAGACTGTCACGACTTATGAATATGCATCGCCTACCGAGGACACAGTTATATGGAAAGATCTCAAGGAGGATAATTGATTGGACGGAAAGAGTATGTAGGCCCTACGTAGTGAGAGAGGGCAAGCCTGTTAGACCCAGTAGTCTCTCTCTCTCTCACTCTCTTCTCTCTCTCTTTCTCTCTCTCTTTCTTTCTCTCTCGGGTCGTCTGCATGGCATAAACCCGGGGAGAATACGACCTTTCATCTGTTCTGCTGCTAAGACATGAAAACGGACCACAGGTGCCCCTGAACCGACGACATTAAAAATACATTGAGCGAGTACTGCACTCGTGCTCTTCGTGGATTGTGACAGATTTTACTTTTCGTGCATAAAGAAAAGAATACTTACAAAAATATATCTTGATAAGAAAGACTTGTTAAAATAGTTTGGGTAGTCGTTAAATCATTGTTTGTCACTTCAAAAAGATTTGTGTCACATTGGAGGAAATGTGAAATTCGTCTAATGTTAAATTAGACAAAAAAGAAAATCGAATTTACATTGGCCTACTAACCAAATCATGTCGCCTGCGTGACATTTTGAAAGGTGTAAATGTTTGTTATCCTGGTCAATTCACAATTGATGTTCTTGTTTTGTAATGTTGTAGCCTAATGTGTTTTTTATTTTATTTATTTTTAGTACGATCATATTTAGACTTTTAATTTCTTTTTCTCTACTGAATATTAAATATAGGGAATGCTTTTTACGCGTTATTGTTTCTTTGCCGGGGAACAAATATGTACAGTAGGCATAGGACTATATTTATTTCAAATTTAACTGCTCGCCATTGCAAGGGTGCCTATAAAATATAATCAAATTTTTGTTTTGATGTGTGTCTTGTAGATCGCAACAGCAGATGATTATAAAATGATTTATGCTGAAAACATGTCTGAATATGAGTGATAGGCTACTGTTGCTTTTAAGACAATAAGAATTGGAATTATTTATTCATTGTGTTGTCCAAATAAAGGATAAGCGTAGATATTTTGTTTGTTTGTGTGTGTGTGCGTACACACAGGCGCGCGCGTAAGAGAGCGCTATGACAACAGAAAGATGGCGTCTCACACAGACTGCAGAGGGCGCTCCTGCTCTAAATTTACATAACCTTGTGATAAGAGCTCGCATGCAAATTATCCTATCAAGCATAAACAAAATAAATGGCATTATATCGGAAGTAAGAGGTGTGTGTGTATATATATATAACGATTAAAGCACCCAGCAGCATTCCCAAAGCAAAATTCAGGGTAGACCTATATATAATAGCAAGCGTTACAAATAGTTTTTCATGAGGAGTGAGAAACACTACACAGCCCAAATACATCTTGAAGACAAACTACTGTATATTCTGTTCTGACCAGCCATTGTCACTAAAAACGAATTCGTTGCCTAAAATATTTTAATAATCCGTGCAAATACATATGAAAATCAATGGACGAATTAGCCTATTCATTTTAAAGCGACTGTCTCACCTCCAATAACGATAATCCCACAACATTAATATCCAAATGTACGCCACAATACAGGCTAATTACCTCTAAATCCTTCTAATATAAAAGTACTGTAAATCTCAAACCTACTTGCTGTCACGTATAGGGTGAGTTGTTTGGCGTAGCCTTTCAAAGTCACATATTAATCAACCACAAAATGCATTTCAAGTTGAAATATGATGACACATTAATAATAATAATAATAATAATAATAATGATAAGCAGTAATAATGCATTTAAAGAATGCAATGATATCCTAGCCTCTATAAAAATTGCTTGGCCAGAAATAACCAATTTCTTAAAGTTGCAGCAGTTCATTTATTAGCCAAAATATAGACTTTCTTGTACAATTTGGTTCACAAGTATGTACATTTTCTTAACTTTATATACAAAACATTTTTTAACATCAAATCCTCACAGAACTTACAAAAAGAAAAAAAAACTCACAGACTACAGATTCATATTATTACATTAGTAGTTTTACACAGGACATGCGTACAATGTCAGTATACAGAGATGTATTATTCTTATTTTACAATCCATACAACGTTTTTAAAATGAAACGAGGGGAGAAAAGTGGAGAGAATAAGGCCCTAAGACGACGACAAAGCCGAAAGAACCACGGCAGCTTCCAGCTGGTTCTGAGGCCTGCAACACACGGACGGAGGGACAGGAAATGAGAGGAAATATATAACGCATTAAGCTATAAAATACCTAATAATAACCTTTTATAAAGAGCTAAAACACAATGTGATACAAAAGTGACGATTGCTTCTCCAAAAAAACGAGCTTGTTGATTCCGTGTTGAATTTGAATTGGCCTCATTTGCATGACCAAATATGTAAATAACACAGGCCTTGACTAACACACTGACTCACACGGGTTCCAACAAATCGCGTAAAAAATGTCTAATTAACTGACTATCGCGTTTAAAAAAAATAAAGGATGATATGGCAATAGAAGGAAAAAAATCCCAAATGGCAGATAATGCCTCTTACCGTCTTTGAACTGGGAGGAAAGCTGTTTTTAACAACTTTTTCTCTGCTTCCAAGGCACTAGATCTCTCTGAAATAATGGTAATAAAAAGACATTAATCCAACTACCTATATATTTAAAATAACATAGGCTACACACAAAAATAGTTTGTGTTGAATAGGATTCAGTTTGACTTTCCAATGTAAGCTAATAGGCGAATAGAAGTAGGCTATAGACCTTGAATTAGGCTACATGCTGTAACAAAAACGAATGGGAAAGCAACTATAACAAAATTGGAGGACAATATTTACCAAATCTCAACCTTTTAAAAACGCACGTAGTTTTGTCAGCACTTAAGTCATAAACCTCTGTTTTACACGCTCTCGGTCACACACCTCAAGTCTTTTACATACACGCTGTACTCATCTGTGGCCTCTAAATACGTCCATATTTAGGCCGGCAATATTAGGCCTATGAGTGGAAGAGGACCTATAGCAGTGGATGTGAACCGTCTAGTTTGAATACAGCCTGTCCTCAGTGTCGGGGGCAGGTACCTGTAACTGCTTCTGAACTGGGGCTCTTGTCCTCGGGCTGTCTGCTGTACAGGGCCAGGCCGTTGGCTGTCGCCTGGTTTGCGAGTCCAAGGTAATGGTTGGAGTTCAGTAACGCGAGCTGGTGGGCTGAAAAAGCTCGGTTCGTCCAGTTCTGGATTTTCCCAACCGGACAAGAGATTAGTCTGTGGGGGGTGATGATGGTTTGTGACGCCGGCCCGGCCGGGTTGCCGTTCACTTGGGGAGATTTACGGGGATTGTCGGGGGCCGTGGCTGTCTCTGCCAAAGACCAGATCTTTGGCTTTTGGGCCGGGGCAGCGATATTTTCTGACGGGGGTGAATTGACGGACACCGGGTTCAGTTTAAGTGGCTCCCCGTTTGCCTGGGAAGCTTTAATTTCAAAAGAGTGATGATGATGATGGTGGTGGTGGTTATGGAAGTGATCGTCTCGCTCCACGTGATGCTCTTTCCCCTCTTTCCCCACCGCCTTAAGAAACCTCTGTTCTGGCCCTTGTAAATCCTCATAACCGTCAGAAATCTCCGAGTCACTTCTGCCGTCTAGTTTAATGTCAGAGTGCACGTCGTCCTGATCGTCCAAATCGTCCTTATTCTCAATATTTTCCGTGTCGATGTTCTCCAGATCGATCTCCTCCTCATCCTCCCTCTTGTCCCCTTCGTCTCCCTCGTGGTCGCTTGTGTAAACATTCCCCTCTTCGTCCGTACGACTCCGGGGGTTCCAGGTCATCTTGTTCTCCTTCTTGAGCCTCCTCCTGGCGTTGGCGAACCAGGTGGAGACCTGGGTGAGGGTCATCTTTGTAATGATGGCCAGCATGATCTTCTCACCCTTGGTCGGGTACGGGTTTTTGCGGTGCTCGCTCAGCCAGGCCTTCAGCGTGCTGGTGCTCTCCCTGGTCGCGTTCTTGGGTCTGGACGGATCACCGAACTGGTACTGGCCGTACGGGTAGAAAGCAGGGTGGTGGTGGGCGAACCCCGGGTGCTGGACCCCCGGGCTGTCCTTCAGCTCGTACTGAGCCCCCTAAAAGACATTCACAGATACAGATATGTAGGCTAGTAGAAAATTATAAAAATCTATTGTGTAAATGAGTAGGCTATTTAAAAAAAAATGTAAGTGTTTTTCTGCTCCATGACTTTGGAGACTAAATGAATGTAAATGTTTACACTTTCTTTTTAATTTTGTGACGCATTAGCATAGCCTACATATTTCACATTATGCGGGACAGGTTACTCTTTTTTACGTCAACCACTCAACGTCATAACCTCTCCCAGAATATTGCACCACTTCATAATTTGTTGATATATGTGGGCTACAATTTAGTGTGTTAAAACATTGTTAATATTTTACCTTTACCGGAATTCTGAATTTCGAGTCCTTGCTTTAACTATTTTCACAACAATCGTCAAAGTTCACCGACGTGCGCTCCAAGTTTAGTCATAAATGGGTAATTATCAAACTTAACTCTTCGTACAGACATCTGTATTTTTTCTTCAAAAAAGTATAGCTACGCCTTATGCAGAGAATAACAGAGAGCAGAAACACTCACCAATTGATTGAAAATAGATATATCGTTTGAGTAGGGAAGAAACGCTCCGTAGCCCTGTGCGGCGGCGAAAGGCGATCCGTACATGGTTGAAAGTACATTAGAGAGCGCCCCGGACGGGCTGAGCTCCGTACCAGTCCGGGCGTTGCCGATGCCTTGCCGCTCCGGTGGGTATATGGGACGGATGTACTGATATCCCAGTTGCGGGAAAGACATGATCGTAGAAAAAAGTCTGCCACAGTCACACAACGCTGGGAATCGCCGTCTCGGTGCGCGCTGCGATATCCACGTTCTACAGTGAGTGTACAACAAAGTGCAGGGACGTCTAGATTTCCTCGGAAACAGCCAGTGTAAACGATCCGAACGCGCCTTCCACCTTCACTTCCCTATTGATCTGGATGGACTAAGGTCAGGTCCTTACAGATTGCCTAAGATTATTGGGACTCCTTGCTCAGATTGACATTTCTAGTCGTTTAGAAGCCCCTCCTATTTTTCAAATCTCACCCCTCACACACACTCTCTCTCTCTCTCTCTCTTTCTCTCTTTCCCTCTCTCCCTCTAACCCTCCCTCTCTCTTCTGGATAAGTGCACTGACGTCGCGAGCTCTTATTTGAATGGGTTTCAAATCTCATTTTATGGCTCGCCAATCATTTCATTTGTTATTTGTCTCCCTCAGCTCTACCCCCCATTTTAGTGCTAATTTACAATTTGTGGTCATTTGCACAAATAGTAAATATTTCAGTGTTGTGATTAACTTCGTCCTGTCTTTGTGTCGCAGTCTTTTTTTAACCCATCGGATCGGGGTGAAGTTGTCTTTGTGGACTGAAGTTGGAGTCTAGGAGCATTAAAGGAACACCGCTTTATAAAGTGTTTTGGGGCGAGCTGTGATTTCTGACACCGTTTTAGGTGTTCAGTCAATTCTTTCTTTAATTTGAGACATCAGACGGTTCATGCAGGCACTTGACATGAAACACCGCGGAGTGATAAGACTGTTTATGAATTCTGTGGAAAGTAGCCTAAATAGCGACAATGGCAGCGATCCTACTAAACACTAACACGGAGTGTATTAGGCTGCGATGGATATTTATTCTATAAACAACAGTGAATTATGAAATGTATATATTCCAATATTGTCCTTCAAATAATATATATATATATATAGTAATACTAGTAGGCCTTCCAATATTACTAACAATAATAATATTTTTGTAAAATAGAATAAACAGATCTGCTGATAAACTAAAGGAATGTAAACACATATACGAATTCATATATAAAGACTTTAATTCCAGTAAAACCACTTAACTATTATTCAGACATATTGGGACACCTTTAGGAAAACGATTTGATTATTTTGTTAAAACCTGATGTTTCTTGTAAATAATGCGGATTAAAGTCAAGCAAGGGAGTCAGAATTGAAATTCCGTGAATCAATATATAAAAGTATGTATTGTACATCCATAACCGTATTACAACCCGACTTCGTAACTACCATCATCTGTTTTGTTAATCGTTTGCATAACAACATTGGGGTTGAATAATTTATTGCTGTATATTTAAATATGGTAGACGTCTTAATGCGAGATAACATTTCATCATTCTGTTTAGTTTTGATGGAATGATCCGTTTTCCAAGAACTCTGTACTTGTATAAACCTTTAATCTTCTTTCCAAGCTGATAGTTATCATTGTCTGGGAAGGATAATAACAGCTATAATTTCTCATATAGGCCGACCCATAAGGCTACGCCTTGTTTCTGTAATATTACTGTATGCCCTGAATATTTGGTGTGACATCAAACCAACCCGGATTATTGGGTTATTAATTACAGTATGCCATCCAACCTGAATGGTAATCGCTACGTCAATAACAAACACACACACACACACACACACACACACTGAGCTGAAAAACTAATGTCTCAAACAAACAGTCAGAAAAAATAAGTGGAAAGTAGACATATTTGACATTTTACTTTTGAATAACGTGTTTGGCTGTTGACAAAAAGGAGTTCACCCATGTGAATTTAATCACCCTCCACCAAAACCCAGCTCTAAACGCATGCGCCCACACCTCAGAGCAGATGTGAATGGACGTGTCTCAGGGTAATGAAGGCTGGGGGCGAACATGGGGGTATAAATCTGGGATTCAGCCGAGGGGTCTGTCTATTCGCGGCCGATCAGCAGCGATCCCAGTTCGGATGGACACGTGTCTAATCTCCAGGAGGTGTCGGGACACTGAAGACCGTCTCTGATTTATTACCTGAGTCAAACGCACACACACACACACACGTACTAACTTAACACTTTAGCACTGACCCAGGAAAGTGGCACAGCCATAACAGCATTACGACTGCTCTCTGATCGGTGCTGGAGCTACAGAGAGATTCTGGAAACTACCCCCTGCTTGACTTCTACAGGCCTCCACACAAACAGATGCGAGCGGGCACATTCACACAGAATTAGAAATTAGACAGCAAAGGATTAGGAGTAATGTTACTGCTGCAATAGATACAGTAGGCTATATTACATATTCGAATGTTTGAATTATGAATGGCCTGTAATGATAATATCTGAAATAATAAATAATAATAATCATGCATAAAGAATAACTTCACATTTCTGAAATAATAATATATTTGTGCATTTCTGAAAATAAATTGCAAAAATATTTCTGTAGAGTTTTGTTAGAGCCAGCTGGATGTGCTTTAAAAAGGGCACTTGACTCGAGGGGTGTTTTGAAAAGACTTTTCTGACGGTAATTATGCAGATGACACATATTCACATTCTCATAAGCAAACATACAGGATGCATCGCTCACGAGCGCAGTTCCTTATGGAAGTCACACAGGGCGCAAGCGACACGTCGCAACGATGAACCGAGGCTGCAGAACTAGGCGAGATCAAAGGCTTCAAACAGAGGCACTTCACATTACACATTTGGATCTTTTCCATAGCGCATAACACCAAGGCGACAAAAAGACACGAGCATCGCGTTTCTCCATTTCCTCTCTGATCCAAACCCGGCAATTTACGGTTACGACGAATTTGAAATGAAATCGCAATTAATGACCCCTGGATGTTTACTGCGGTTTGTTTTGTCGAGTGTGTGTGCGAGCGCGCGTACGCTTTTAGAGGTGAGGGCGGCAAATCGAAGATTTTTGACTTGCTTGGCAAACAAGCTTTAATTTAGTTAATGTTTTGCAGGAGACTGTTGAAATCCAACAGCTTGCAGAGATTGTTTAGACTGCTGGGAATTTCACATCTTTAGCACCAGGGCTCTGAAAAGAAACAGTTGGAAAGGTTATATACTGTATGAACTATAGTGGCAGGTTATTTACAACTATTTCAATAACGCCATCGGTCTATCCGAAACGAAATCAAAATCTTCATCTTAAAAACATCAGAAATGCACATTTAATCAACATATAGACTTAAACACGAAATGCTCGCTTAGCCTATACCCATCATCACTTTTGATTATGTAGGCTATTATCTTATTCCGCAAATTCATCGACTGGTTCACACGTAAGTCCTAGTAGGCTACACTAAAAACGAACAGCACAACTTATGTAGCCTAATCTCCAAATATGCACTTTCAAACTTATGTTCCCATCAGGGAGAGATGAAGGGCCAATAACTCTCGTGGTGTTTGAAGAACAGGGTCTTAATCCAATGAATTAAATAGTTAAAGAAAATAATTATTCTCAGCAGCAGAAGCAAATGTTCTTTGAAAAAAAAGATTTAAAGTTTAATGTTTTTTACTGTTGGGATAATTTAAATAGTTAAATAGATTTTAATTACATTACACTAACCAATCATGCATATTAAATAGATAGGCCTAACTTCCAATTGCATTAGCGACAAATAAAGCATTTTGAGGCTCACATCATTTGGAAACAAATTAATAGTCAATGGACTGCAACTTATTAAACTGTGTTATGACAGCAGATCAAAGCGTGAATTAACACATTACCTTACAAATGTTTTACATTAACTTATTAACTTGTACAAGCTACAGGCTAAATAATTTCAAATAATAATTTAAATAATCACCTCTCAGACTAAGTATATAGGTTCACTGGAATTTCTGGAATATAAAAACCATCTCATGGTTAGGCTACCATTTAAATGTACCAAAGATTCCTTAGTGGACCTAGACGTCTTGTAGATTTGATATAGATCCAGGATTAGTGTGTCATACATAGGACCTGCATACATACATACAAACATACATATACTGTATAGCCTACATACATAGGCATACATACATTTAACATGACATATCCGGGATCTATTAACACATTATGAGAGGATTGCTTTTATGCCTATAACTGAACAAATCATAACATATTTCGTTTCTCTACCATTAGCACTGTATAGGGCCTACTAGTATTTTGAGACACGGGCACATAAAAAGTATTTAGGACTAAACAAAGTAGCCACAGACTGAGATTGATTGGAAAGGTCATATAACCAGATAGCCTATAGCCTAAGGTGTGTGTGTGCTTATATCCCAGCTATAGTTCTTAATAGCATGCACGATGCCCTGAGGGAGTGGCGTGTCTTATTTAAAATTATTCCTATCACATCTTATCGCCAATATTTAGTAAACGCTTACGAATTCGTAGACTCATGCACCATATAGGCTACTCCCTCTGGTTTAATTTAGCTCCGTTCCCATAGGCCGGAACACGGTTGGAGATCACTTAGGAATTATCCAGGCCATGTGTCTAACATGTTCTGTCGTTATTTTATAGACTCTCCTTCCTTCCAATGCCACGGCTTGCTATAGTTTCATTATGGGATAATTACGAGACCAATATGCAACCTCAAACTGCCCACTCTCGTAAACCAAACCCTCAAAAGCTAAAAAGGAATATCTGTTTGACTATAGACCATCAAATTGTGCCTTGTCGTTGATACGTGGTTTACAGAAACATTAAATCATGTTTGCAGACGTTGTGACTCGAACAACAATGCATTGAATGTGGATGTGTCCCTCCCTGTCCACTCTCTCTCTCTGTCCATGTACTGCAGTTTGCTGTGTATCTGTAATACAAAGCATTGATTTTACGGTAAAGTCACTTTGTAAAGGGAATGAGTAACTCTGGGTCCCGCTATCACTGTATTACACGGGTATGGCCCACGTAACAAGATGAACATTGATTCAGCATTACGGATGATCGATAATGAAATAAGTAACTTTGGGGCCAAATTAAAACGCAAGTTCGTTTGATGCTGCCAGGCTTTGCGAGAGGTGACAGCATGGAGAGGAAAGGAGAGGAGAGAGAGAGAGAGAGAGAGAGAGAGAGAGAGAGAGAGAGGGAGGGAGGGAGAAGGGGCGCGGCTAAAGAGTTTTACTGTGTATCATTCGGTGTCTTGAAGTAAACAATTGATTTGTAGGCCCCTACTTGACTGCTGCATCGTGTGCTGCTATCGATAACGTTTATATTTATTGAGAATGGTTTATGTTGATGTGGTGAATGAAGGAATTTAGTTTCCACACCACCTATTAAGAGTGTCGTTTGAAATAACAGGATGTAGGCTACATATTTCTGTTTTAAATAATTGTGAATGAACTGTGGCAGATTAACACATTTTAACTGATTGAATTTAAAGTGAAATGACTATAGTGTTTGTTTAGGCTTTACTTATTTTTCTGAAGATAGTCCTAGGAACTTCTTTCCTCACCATTGGAGATGTCTGAAAATTAACGTTCCACCAGAGCCACAGACCGTGTCCTGTTCTTACTCCATCTGTGAAAGGAGTTGCTGTGAAATGTCCTGAATCTCCTAAAGAACTCAATGGGATAAGATACCCCAGATGCCCCATACAGAAGGAGTAGGATATCTTTTATCGCCTCTTTTTTTTTCTATTTCTTTGAGATGCCTTTTCTGAACATGCACACACACTTAACCTTGTTTCACATTCATACAATTATACAGATTATCTTGCAGCTGCCCTGTACAGCTTCTGATGGCCACAGGGTAGCTCCACTGAAGCAGTTGGGGGGCGTGTGTGTGTGTGTGTGGGTGGGTGGATGGGGGGTCACTTAATTAAGGTATTTCTTTATAGCCTCTATATAGGGACAGAGAAGGTTGTTCATTTATATTTCCCACCCACATTTTCTTTCTGTGTCTCTGTCTTGTTGTTGTCTGTCTCAGCTGGGAGCTAGCAGGCTCAAGCTTTGGGCCGAGAAGACCAGACACAGCCTCAGTCTTTCCAGCTGTTGGTGCTGCTGGTCTGAGGCCTACGGCGGGCAGCTGTACTAACACTGACTCGGAGCCTCCCTATTGGTCAGGTGTCTGGCCCATGGTAGGAGTTGATGGTAGGCACTAGCAGCTAGGTTCCATAGGGGTGACTCAGTTTGGTAATGGCCCATTTCTCCAGAAGCTGATTTGTGTGATCAGGAAGCATGTTGACATGGTTGTGACGCAACCGCCTAAGGGAATTTGTTGGCTAGCTGCAAGCATGTCATAATATAAGAAAAGAGTTCTGAGTACACACCCTTTATAGACCTGGCATTACTGCAGTAACAGGAAGTAGCCTACTTTTACTGCTCATGCATACCAAATAGTTCCACGCAGTTACACATATTTTCTTCAGTCTTAGAGTTGACCAACTAATTTACATGTTCAGAGAACATGTAAAAGCCTGATGTAAACATTCCTGCATGCGTATACCTGCTACTGTAGTCTAGGTAATAGAGGCACGCGCGCGCACACACACACACACACACACATACACACACACACACAAACACACAATGTTCTAACTAATTGAACTATTTTTCAAAGTACTAAAAAATAGTTAAATTAGTTGGCAGTAATTAGGAGGGTTTAATTACATTAAGTATACATTGTTGCAATGTACCCTTTCCCTAATATTAGACTTTCAAGATTTCATCTTGTTTTCTTGTTCATTTTTCCAAGTACCCATGCAGTTACCATTAAATTATGATTTGTGTTTAACTGTCAGTATGTTTTTCCATAAACTATAATTTAGATGTGTGCGAGTGTGAATTAAAAACCTAATACCCCAAGCATGTGGGGAAAATACTAAAACATATTTAAAGGCAAGGCATCCATTTTGATCTAGTGTGTACATGCTTTGGGATTTTAAAAGTCAGTGTAACTTCTACTGTCTGCTGTGTCACTCAATTTGCCCTATAGTAGACTTAGGTCACAAAGCCATCTTATGAAATTATAATTCATGGTTCTTTATTAATCGTTTACCAGGTGAAGATAAATTATTTTGTTAACCTCGCAACTATTTCGCAAGCTTGTGACAGATTTTCTTTCCAATAGTAAAGCCAGGCGCTAATGCCAGTGAGAGAACATTGTCAGGACAAGTAGTGAAAACATGTCCTGGAAACACCGCCTAGTACCATGTGACTGCTGAGCCTCCCAGCATCAGTAATGTCATCTTGAGATAATACCTTTTAGGCAACTCTGTCACCTT
>JAOEHI010000018.1:7509739-7512239 GCA_025447815.1 Percopsis transmontana | reverse complement strand
ATCTCCCCCCATCACCCAGGGATTGCCCATGTGTACTTTGGCTGTTTACAGTTAAATGGCCTCTTGTATTATTGATGGCTCATATGTGGTTATAATATCATTGCCTTCAGATTGACAAAAAGTCATTGTACTCTGATATGAGGATCTAGGGCAGTAGAATTCATTCTTATTACCCAGACTGCAGCAAAAAAGCTATGCCGCATTCCAGGACTGTTTTTGATCTTTGTATTTTTTTTTCAAAACAGGTCACACTTGCGAGCATAAAACGTTGGAAATAATTGAAAGATTTAATCTAAATTACATTTCCCCCATGTGCGCTGGCCAATACATTTTATTCCGCAGTGTTTGGGGCCACCCTGCGTGATTGTGTGGATAAAAAGACTGCAGGGGTCGAAGGTCATTGTCAATTAGTACCTACCCAGATGAGCAATTACCGTCAACAGTAGGGACTGAGATTGCACCATTTTTCATCAGCCAGGCTTTCAACAAGCCTGGTTAACAATCATGTCAGAACCAGTAGTAGATACTGGAGGGGATGTTCTCTCTGATTAAGCCTGTGTTCTTAGCTGCCATATTAAAAATGTGACAGCTGAGCTCTGTCTCGTCACAATGATACATATTTGGCTACGCATACTTCCATTCAGAGCGGCTTTCATTGTGCTTTAAAAGAGCAGTTATGTAGCTTGTGAGCCGTTGTGCGATTGTGCGTATGTCGCTGTCTGTCTATACAATGCTGGAGGTTAGTGGGGCCAGCCAAAATGGTGGACCATTCTCTTCTGCCTAACAATAGCCACATGTATCAGAATTGAATGTGGCTTTTGATAGCCATTCTGATTTAAAAACCATTGCCATAGGCATATCCAGAGGGACACCTCCAGTCTAGCCTATATGTCACCGTGACATACTGATTTGTATCGGTGTGCTTACATTAGCAAGGTGGCCAAACCTGGTTTATGTTCAGTATAGCACACACCTGTACCGCTGTTTGTGGTCTTTTGGTCACAGAGTCCCCAGCAACAGCGGTCTGTGGAGCACTTGGCCAGGCCGGCTAGTCTGGGGGGGTCTGTGGCCGCCGGAACGGGCCGGGGAAAGGAAAGGAGGACTGCTAAATCAGCCAGCAATCCAAAGACCTTCCATAAATCCTCCAAATGGGCTCGGGTGGGGAACATAAAGCACACCTGCAAGACTTATGTAAGTCTTATTAAACCATAAATTGCTAACACCAGCCGCTCTCCGGAGCTGCTCTGGGCTGGAATAAATCTCGGAGAGAACCTCGGTGAGGAGAAAGAGAGAGTGAGAGGGACAGATACAGCACGTAGGTGACACAGAGATGTGTTGTGATGGTTGGGGCTGTGGAGAAGGGGGATACTAAAGGTCTGACAGTGTAGCAGTGCTGTTTGATGACAGGGCACACAATAACTAGCTTAACACCCACTGCTATAGCTTCCTGACAGTGCCGTGTTTGGATGTGGGGGGGGGCAGATTCGGGTTCTACACCTGGCCTCACCAGGATGTTTAGTACCAGCCTTCTCACAACCCCCCATCACCACTTTCCATAGTAGAACCCCCTCAGACCTACGTCAGATAGAGATAGAGGCCACATTTCCCTGGCCTTCGGTCCCTTGACTGGCCCTCCTGTAGTCACAAAGCCAGAGAGCAGTGAGTGCAAAGCAGGGAATATTTGTATGATAAAATCTGATTTGATGAGCTCCTGGGCGCCGGTGAGTTCCCAACCCACCCATCCTCTCCTCCCCACCTGGTTGTGGGTCCTTGAATTAAACATCAAAGCACACATGAGTGCTGGGCCTAACTGCCATAAATAACGTTGCGCATGGGGAGGGAGTAGGTCATCTAATCTTTCTTACACACTCTCACTCTACACACATTCATTTGTCCCCAAAATCGGTGATGTTGGGAGGGTTTATTGATTTCCGCGTGCCATCTGTTTTCTCCCACAGGGGTTTTAGTGAATGGGCTTTGGCACTGCCAGGCTCAGGTTGTCCCTTCGTGGTCTCCTCTACTCAGGTAGACTGAGAGACGGTCCCCAAACAGGTTTTAGACACCTGCTGAGAATAAATTATAACTAGAATGAAGCATACTTATGTCTCATTATAATCTGCCTGGGAAGAAGATCATTCATGTACAGTAAATATTTGTATCTACCTGAATCCTATCTATCCTCTATTCACAAATACCATTTCTCATCTCTCAGTCATTGTCAAATATGAGGATTACTCAAAATTTGACCAAGACCAGAGATATTGCCATCTTTTCCAAAAAAAGTGTTTCTTACCAAAAACAAAACTACGAAAATACAGCCATACCTTTAGAACTCTAAACTAAATTATATTACATTTTGCTTAGAAATTTAGAAATAGAAATATTGATATAAATCAATAAAAGATGAGAAAATTGTAACATCTAGCCACGCCGCCCTCCCCCGGACAGGCTCGCCGGCGTATTAGCCACCGGCCACCATTCTCCGACCGTCCACTAAAAC
>JAOEHI010000018.1:7440589-7474308 GCA_025447815.1 Percopsis transmontana | reverse complement strand
TCTCTCTCTCTCTCTCTCTCTCTCTCTCTCTCTCTCTCTCTCTCTCTCTCTCTCTCTCTCTCTCTCTCTCTACCCACACACACTTACAGTATAGGCTCAAAGCGGATAATGCAGAAAGCTCCACTGCTGAGCTGAGGAGGCGGCATATTGATTTTGTCTTAGATGAGGTCTCTGAAACCTCATTTACTCCCGTTGTCATCATGGAGGAACATCAGTGTCTGACAAGCTGAACTCTCCCCCTTCCCATATCAATCCTGGCGCCATCTTGGAAACTTGTGAGGTATGCTAATGTAGGTGTGACCATTAGCGCCATCCTCTTCCAGTAACACCATTGACAGAACGCTTGCATGGTAAGATGTATGAAGCCAGATAGTGTTGCTGCTGACTAACCATTGTGCTGTCCAAATAAAGCCCTGTGTTTAAGTACTGATCTGCTCTTATTAGGTTACATTGCAAACACAGGGGAGTGTCCCAGGTGGACCTCCCATCTTGGCATGTGGGTCACGGGAGAAACAGGGCACTCCTGCGCCCAGAGCTCTTGGGCTCTATTCTGTCAGCCAAGGATGACGTCGCTCCATTTCCTGATTATGCAATTGCTGTATTACCTTGAAGGATATCTCATCAATAATGTACCATAAAACCAATGACTCATTATATTACTTTTGCATTGTTGAGATGCATTTGTCACGTAATGGCCAGTTAACAATTTAACGCTAAATCTTACATATGCCCACATATCAGCACAAATCCATATCCTAATAGGGACATACACAAGATCTTTCTTTTATGCTCTTAAATAAAATAAAGCCGACAACAAAGTCTGTAAAATCCAGCACTTCACAGAAAAAAGCAACTACGTAATTGTTTGATTAGTAACTGTAATGTGATTACTGAATTTAGGAACAGTAATGCGTTACAGTAATGCCTTACCCCAACACTGATAGGCACAACATGATATATAGCATGAGTAAGCGTTGGCTGGGTTTGCAGTACCATCCTGCTTTCAACCGCAAACAAAGACTGATTGACAACAAAACACAGGTGAACTAAACCTGCCCGTTAACGCTGACTCACACCAGCACCTCATAACGCATGGCCTTCTTTAAACAGAGAGCCATAGAATAACTCTGCTCTCAGCCAGAGGGCAGACATTTCTGTGTGTGCACAAATGACAGTTGGGACTTTTCTTTCATTAACAGGGGGAAATTATGCACAAAGACATGATTCCACGTAATTAAACTAATTAAAGAACCTCATTAATAAAATATAAGTGAAGCCAGCTGTTTACAATGTCTGTAGAGGCCTGGAGGACACGGAAAGAGAAAGAGACAGAAATAGTGTATTTTAATATGTGGTTTTAAAAGCCCTCCCTTTCAGGGAGAGGGGCCCCTATGAGATAAAACAACAGCAATATTAACCACTCAAATGTTTTATAGGGAGAAAAACACAGGTCTTTTTTTATGTAGTATATTAGTATAGGTAATATAGTCCTCTAGTAAGTGCAACTTCAAGGTTAAAAAACACTTCATATTCACATTATTATTAATACATTCATAAATATTGGTTACGTTTGCATTTAGCTGCTTACAAACATCTTTACCTAATTAGATTTTTTTTGCTTGGTTTGTCAGGACATTTTCTCTGTTATTTATTTTTTTGTTTGGTTTATTTATTTGTACCTTTGTTGGGGGAACATTTCTGACCATTAATATTACCACTTAACTTTCTTTCTGTTTCAGGTAAGAATTGTGATTCACGACAACAAACACAACCTGTCCCTAGGCCCGCTTCAGAAAAAGCTTCAACTGTAATGTGTCAGGTGACGTGTCTGTGTTTTTTGTACACACGTGCTGTGTTCTGTCACATAAAGGTGTTTTTCTGAGCAGATAAATGAATGATGGCTCTGTGGCGATTGTCAGCACACTGATAAAGGAACCAGTGGACACAGTGTAAGAGAGACCCATTAATAATGCATTGCTGCCTGGCCCCAAGGACAGACCTGCTGAGAAACAGAGGTCAGATGTCCTCCTGGAGTGGTCAGTGATGCTTCTGGAACCCACCCAGCATCAAGTATCTGTCACCTCAACCTTGGGTTCCTGTGATGTCATTGGATGAGTATTTTGACCGGAACAAAAGTCATTGAGCTTCTGAGCGAGGAATTTAGTCATTTTTAACTTTACGCAACATCCATGTCATGTTAAGATTATTTAGCCCTTTAGCCGTTTTGCAAGCCCACATGATGACTATCCTAAACCTAATTTGTACAAGGAAAAACTGAAACAAGCGGCAGAAAACCTAGGTAAGGGCTCATAGGGAGAAATTCCTTCAAGGGCACTCAAGTGTGTAATAGATGCCAAATAAAATGTATAAATTGAGGGGACTTGAGGGGATTTGTTTCTCGTGCTTGAAACAAGCTTTACAAAAACATTGTTTTGGTTGGAATCTTAGAGTGCACGTATCCCTCCCCCAGCTGAGTGCTGAGTGGCTGGTGTTTCTTTCTACTCCTCCCCTTGCAGCTCTCTTCGGCCTACACCCTTCTCTTCCCCTCCCCCTACAGTCACATGTACAGTTGAATATAAACAGTGAGCTAGGGGCGGGCATTTTGGGGTTTTGAGTTAGCTATAATACAAACAAGAAATATACCTTAACAATACAGAAAGAGAAAAAATAGTTATTTGGGGGATTTGTGGATGGCATGCTTACTTGAGTGGCTGACAGTATGTGTTTTTACTACACATTCTTTATGTTTATGTCTTGATGATAATGCGCTCGCATGAGTCTGTTTGACGGATGGCGGTGATGATGACCTCTCTTAAGAGCGGTCAGTGACGAGGGCCTGCCTGTGACCCCTGGCCACTAGACACATTAATCACAGCCCACTCCTCCCTGCTTTTATCTGGCCTGCTGAAAGCTACTGTCCAGCCCCCCGCCCTCTACTTGAGTCATTCACAGGGCTCTCATCAGCTATCAACCCCAGGTATCAGCTCATCACAACAGATTTATCAAGCAGGCTCTTATCAGCAGGCAGGGCTTGAATATGGAAATGGGATCCCTGCCACTGATAAGGAGGCCTGGATTATCCTCCTGCTCTCTCCATCTGATAACCACTCAGGAATGGTAACAGCCCGGAACATTCCCCCATTGTTTTGCATTGGTGCTGATAGCACAGAGGCTAACTGGGGCCAGTGCAGCTAAGACATAGGCTTAGATATGTTGGCAGGGGGACGACCATGGTGTGTGTCGGGGTGTCGGGGGTATGTGTGCATGTTAAGTACACACATGCATAGAAACGCTCACACACAGACACACTGGTACAAACACACAAACACACTCTCCGTCTTCAACACGTGTTCTAACTAAAATAGGCCATGCCTAATTAGGACCTCGCTACCTGAGCTGTTTCTTCAAAGGCGCCCACCCCGCGCTAATCTGAAGCAACACATCATTATGAATTCTTTAAAGTCCCACCCAGCTGTCAAGCTAGCTTGTTGAGAGGGCCGTCATTAGCACGACTATACAGGCACAAAGCCAGCTCTGTTGTCCTGTCTTCACATGTGCACACACACTCACACACACAGATGCACGAAATGCTTGTCCAAACAATACTTGTACATTTCGACCCTGCTGTTTCTCTCTGAAGTTTTCAGGTGTGTTGACTCGGACACGCTCCTTACAAAGGTGTATTGACACTACTAGGAGGGTCCCTGCGAAATCCCTCCCGCTAAAAGAGAGAACCGCCATGGCTTATCTTATCAGACGTGTTATTAGCTGCGATCAGCTAAACTATCAAAAGAACGTTAGCTGACAAAAGAGCAATAAAGCACACCGCTGTTGACCGCAAAGTGATTTATATGAGCGGCTTTTTAAATGGCTCTTGGTAGGGCTTTGATAAGACACAGGGGCCAGCCTGTGTACGGTATTGCATGTTCAAGCCTCAACATTGGCTACTACATTTCACCACACAACTATTTTAACACAAATTCTGTTTGGTTAATACATAATACAGTTAAAGCTACAATCCAACATAGTACTGTACGCCTATTTAGCTATTGACGTAATAGAATTAAGTCTACTCCCTATTAATTTGCAGATCCTTATACTGTAATGGGGTGTATAGGTGTGAGCGTCAAACAGCAGTGGTCAGTTCACCAGAGAGGAACTAAACTAAATAGATATAATGCTTTCCACAGCTGTATGGATTTGAAATGATAACTTACCACTTACTTACTGTAGATGTCGCCAAAATTGCTTAACCTGTAAGAGACAGATTGTAGCTTTAACATGTACAGGTCTATTTAAAAAGTCCTGTACTAACTTTTTTTTTGGGGGGGCGGCACTTTAGGAATTATGTCTTAATCTCTAGAGTGTTACATTATACGGATATTAAGTAGCGGTAGTAGTAGTAACAGCAGTAGCAGTATATAAATACATGGTTGTCACTTTTGATGGATGTCAGTTTGGAACACAACTCCTCATATGTAGATATATATTTGTGGTTTAACAGTTCTGCTCATGACATTTAAGACCTGTATGACTGGCCAACTGGTTCATTCAGAGGTACAGTATTTGCTTGTCCAATTGGGGGACAAGGTCATTGAATGTGTGAAATATGTTATTGTGAAGCCCTTTGAGACTGTAACTGTGATCAAGACCTATACAAATACACCCGAATTAACAATTAACTTTATTGACTTTTAGCTAGCGGCTGCATCAACTGCAGGGATTGTGGGTTGACTGCCTTGCTTAAGGGTATGTCAGCAGTGGCACCTGAGAGAGGAGATGGTATTACTCATCCTCCAACCATGCCTGGAATTTCCCAGTTGGGATTTGATCCGGCAACCTTAAAACGATGAGCCTGCTTTACTAACCTTTAGGGTATCGCAGACCCCATTTAGCCTCTTGCCATGGAGACTGACATAATAATAGTCTGTGGCTTCTCAGACTGCATGCTGAGAGAGAGTGTGTGCGCACAGGGACGCTAACAGTTTTTAATTGCTCCTGCGAATAGCTTCAGTAGTGATAGCTAAGTATGCGGAGATGATTCTCAATCTCACAGGCTGAACCAAGAGCTCTATCCGCACGCACACACATGTGCGCTGATGATAACGTACTGAGATATCCCTACACTTAAACACAACCACACATTAAGTCTTACGCACAGAAGGCTTGGAGATCACCGCTGCTGATGTCAGAGGGCGCAGACATTTGAAACACGACTCTATGGCTTCTTAAGTGCACATTATCTTGTTTCTCTAACCCCAGATCCAAAATGCTGCCCTTTTGAATGACAAGAGCTGCTGTTGGCACATGTCTGTCTTTTTTTTTTTCCGGTAAAGACATAAGCAGCAAACCCCCCCCACCCTCCAGCCCAGAAAATTATCGGAAATACTGGGACATGAAATCCTTGTTAAGCAGCTAACTGTCACAGACAGGCTCAGTGATTGGCGAGAGCACCAAGTGTGCATGGCGCCCACATTCACACATTCAGCGAGGCCCATATGCTGCTGTGAGGCATGCCACCGGGCCACGTGACTGCGCCTATGGACCGGCGGTATCGCGCTCAAATCTCCATTTAATCGCGAATCTCAAGTTACCCCGCACTTAATAAACAGCAGATTAGTATACATATTTCCCCTTTAGAAAGTCCCACAGGGGAAGGGCTTGCAGTTGGCATAACCAGCCATGTTAAACGGTCCGGGTGCGGCGCGGAATCTTGCTAGGTCGTTCTGCAGCCACTGTGGAGGAAACCCAGCCGACTTCGCCAGGCATGCCAACATCACCCCCTCCACGTCGGAAAAGTGATCCTAATAACCTTTTGTCTGGAGTTCACCGGAGCCACATTTGGCGATATGCTCATTGTTCTCATAAACAGAGAGAGACACAGAGAGGGAGAGAGGGAGAGAGGGAGAAATGGAGACCAATACGCACACACGCACACACAGATGGAGAGAGGGAGGGAGAGAGACGGAGCGAGTGAGTGAATGCATGCTGCATTGTTGAAATTAGCGCACGGCGTGAATAACAATAGGAAGAGATGTCATAGTGAAAGGTTACTTGGGTTACTCTGTCGAGCCTGTCTGTCACCTCCGTGCCTTCAGGGAGCTCTAATCAGTTCACCCTATAATTACCTCCCCACAAAGGGCCCCGTTAAAGTTCCTGTAAAATAAACCTGATGCTATTGAGAAGAAGAGAGGGCCTTTCTTTTAATTAGGGCCATCCATCTTAACCTTGTCTACCGGAGGTGAAGTTAAGGTAGCCTAGGTCAACCTCCCGAAATGCTCGTTTCAATTGTCTCCCCTCCATCCGCCGGCCAGAGGACGATTCAGGCACTGACCCTCTCGCCACGACAGGCCCCTTTGTCGCGTCCTCACTGGCTCCTGTTAGGGTTTGCTGTTGAATACAATACTCGCAATTCACAATGGGAACCCAACACTGTGCGCCTCACCGCTTTACACAAATATATGACATGTTCAATGAGTGACTATAAAGAATGAATTAGACTATAAAGTATAACCACAGAGCATTGAACAGCTGTTGGCGTGACGCAGTACACGCCTCCTGCCCAATGGACGACTTGAGGCGTGTGGGAGTTTTTGTTTTGTTATTATTCTGAATGTGGGTTTCCAGGATCACATTTATTTTGAACCTGATCTGCTCGCTGGTACACACACCTCAAATGTGCCCGGTGTGCATGTTTTGTGCATCTGTGCACGCCTGTTGTGCGTCCTCACCCGCGTGTGTTTAGTCGGGCCTCAGTGTGACTGCGCTGTGATTAGAACGCACGTGTCTCCCCTTTAAAGGCACCTGGGTGACGATCGGGGGACCCGTGATCAAAAGTTTGTTTTTTCCACTCCCAGAGAGTGAGCGAGTGGGACGCCGGGTCCCTTCAGAGCAGACGGGCGACCCACCTCTCACTGATCCTCTCGTCTCCTGAGAGGTGCGATCTCCCCCGTGTGTGTGTGTGTGTGTGTGTGTGTGTCTGCCCTGAGCCTGTGCGCAATGCGCGTGCACGCCTCTGTTTCATCATTCGCCTACCTCTTCGGTCTTTTTTTGGGCGCCTCTGGCTTCTAGCCTGAGCTGACACTGATGTGTGCTGTCACCTTCTGCTGTTGGGGGGGGGACACAGCACACACACACACACACGGGCGCTCGTGAACAAAATCACAGGCCTCTGCACGGTATCTGTATAGCCTTCCTCCTCTGTGTCTCAGCCCCTTGTCTCCGACCCACAGTGGCTTGCGTGCACTTTTATCTGTGCTGAGGTGCCGTGGTCGTATATTATTCATGGGCTGCGCGTCGCGTGGCAGAAGTAATAATATGGCATACTGGAGATGGGGTGATGAACACACTGCTGGGGAGACCCACAGGCCTCACTCTCCCCCACACACACATACAGCACAGCTTTGATTTACACTAGTTTCAATGGCACAGAACGGGATGCCACAACAGGTGTTGTTTCGGAACAACACAGACTACTCCAGCAGGTTCTGTATCGCAGACAGACTGGTTTCTATTGCGGTGAAGGTGACAGGTGGAGTATGGAGTGGGTTCAGGATAACTCAATGCAAAAGAAGCTCTTTGACTCGTCACTGCACCTTGGCGCCATGTGCTAACATAGAGAGCAGCCATCTTGTTTTCTCATACTTCATCCCCTCTGCCACAACCTTACACACCCTACCCATTCTAACATTAGCCAAGGGGACAAATTCCCACTGGGGAAGTAGAGGTATGTGTTTGGAAGCGGCCCAGGTCAAAAAATTACTAACTGTTTCATCAAACAGATGCAGGAGCGAGACATTTGACCTCCCACAATGCCCCTCTGCTCTGCAGTGGGAGCAGGGGGGCCTTTGGAGGGTGGAGGGCAGGGCAGAGAGCAGACCAGCTGACCAGCATCGGCCTATCAGGAGCAGAGGCCTGGTGAGAGCTGTCTGGAGGCGACATGCAGTTAACCACCTGGTCCTACTGTTGACCCAGTGGAGCGAGATACAGAGAGAGAGAGAGAGAAACAGAGAAAGAGGGAGAGAGAGAGAGGGAGGGTTGACAAAGAGTGCGAAATAAATGGAAATTGAGTCAGACAGATAGATAGTCAGTCAGTCAGTGAGACAAACAGACTTAAAAGGAGAAGAGATGCAGAGAGGGACTGAGCCTATACACCCATTTGCTCATCAATGGCGGGGCATCACCACCACTTAACACAGTTTATTGATCAAGCCGGGCCTTGGGTCCTCCGGTGTGTGTCTATTTCCTATTGATTGTTTCAAGTCTATTCTTATTGACCGCTTCCCCTCGCTGCTCACCGCAGCTCTCTCCTGCTTTCCCCACCAGGGAATTTTTTTAAACACTCATTTGAAATTATAATCTGTGTGAGTAAATGTCATAATCGCCCCTAAGGCCCACCGCAGATTGGCCAGAGAGCAGAGGTCTCCCAGGTCAATGACACTGGTCAATACCGACCCATTTGTGTTACGGTCAGTGTAGTTGGCTTCTACACCTATGGATGTAGTATAATAACAATTGGATACGGGATGTTAAAATGGCTGCCATTTATTTAATCTAGCGCATTCTGCGCCATGGCAATGTACTGTCTAGCACACGATCTGAACCTCATGTGTCTTTGTAGTAGAGTGTAGCGTGTTCTGCCCAGTTAATTTTTTTGACAAAGCAGCACAACTCGACAGAACACCGGCACGCTTTTATTTTAATGTGTTTGTGGAAACAGAGCATTAGGATTAGTTATCCGTTATTAGAACTGTAATAAATTAAATAAAACAATGAAAAAAGCTAATTGTATTGTATTCATGCCATTTTTACATTCTGACATGCTCATCTACAGCCACACAGGCTAAACTGAATGCACTAAAAGTGTTTAATATGCATGTTGTGATGCCGACATGTCTGCCAATGACTAATGTTAACGTTAGACCTTCCTATCAATATACATTATGTCTAATAGTAGTTGAATACTTAGTTTGCAGTAATTTATTTGTCTGCATGATCTCACCAAAGTTGTTTTGATAAACGCAGACCAAGAACTCATATTTTTTATATTTTTTACTTATATTTTACTGTTGGTTTAATAATCCATGGGCCATACAATCCATGAAACACAATCATGATCACGGCAAAACATTTGATATGTACATTTTGCATTTGTGGGCTGTCTGCACTTTCTTGACTCCATGGTTACCAACAACTCAGAGGCACGTACTTTTCTCGTGACCTGCAATGACGTTGCGCAAGAAAAACAAGCTTTACTGGGCTTTTGGAGACTTTTAAAAACAATCGACCCCCCTCACATAAATTTCATAAATGTAGTGTTCAAGCAATTTTCATATTTACTTAAGAGGCACTTGTTTTCAAATGCCCGTCAATGTGAAAAAGGCATTCTGCCCCCAGACGTAGTACCGGCGTTGGCCACCATACCCGGAAGAGAAACAAGCCCCCCGCTCGATCATGGGGGCTTGACTACACCACGGCAAACAAAATGGCTGCTTCAATTTACTTTCTTCTGCATATTGGCTCTTAACTACACAAGCCTAAAAATTGAATCAATGACAATAAGACAGGAGATAAGATGGTCAACAGTTTTTGTGTTTTGATCTGTAACCCAGTGGGTGTACAGGCATGGAAAACCTGCAAATTTTTTAACAATTTTGTGTATTCATGCGTGTGTGTTTATTGTGTGCGCGCGAGACCGTGAGCATAAATGAAGAGTAACTCGCTAGCTGACTGCTCATCAATGCTTCATAGGTTAGATCATTAGATGTAAAGTGACAGTGCTACACAAGGAGGGGGAGGGGGCGCTTAGATAAAGATTGGCATATTGCTATTGATCCACCACTCCTGGGGCTTCTTGTGTTACCATGGTTATCTCTTGGGGGGAGAGGGGGGGGGGGTGAGGCAGAGAGAGTGATGTAATCAGTCTAATTCTGAATGGAAATGAAAATCCTCTTTAACTTTTATGCTCATGTTTGAATGACCTCTCAATTTATATCAACTTTACTGCTGGATATAAGCCCCTTTAAGTCCTATCGTTAGCCAGAGATTTATGGCACAGAATTGACACAGCAGAAGATGCCTATGAGAGCACATATGACATGCATGTTACTGCTGATAACCATCTGTGACCCTATAACCATTACTCTAACGCAGAACAACTACGCTTTGGCCGTTTGAGTCCTGAGGTTTCAGTTTCTGTGCATATGGGGATCTAAAAAAATTCCCCTGGAAGCTCATGTTGGCTGCCAAAGTCCTCAGCTGTCCTCCTAAAGCAGGCTGAAATAAGAGCAGGCCTCAAAAGCTCTTTGATCTTTTACTGCCGGGGTCAGGGCTGAAATGACGCGTAAATGAGGGAGGAATGAGCTCTCATTTTGTCGTCCTGTTCTGTTATTGTAGAGCTAAGGGGCCTTTGGGGTGACATGACAGGAGATTGTTTAAAGTGCCCACAGCAGCGGAACAGCTAAGCATGTTTGTATGTCACCGCCAAAACCTGTACACCAGCATACAGACATTTATTTTGTCTCCGTGAACAGCTGTGGGGATATTGTATGTGTGTGTGTGTGCAGTCAACAACCAACATCAAAAAGGTAGTTTTTGTGCATATGTATATACACACATGGATATGTATTGTTCTGTAAAATGTTCTGTGTGAGTCTTTGGGAAGCGTGAGCACGTGAATCGTGCAGTATTTGAGATCTACCATCAGGCTGATGGGGAAGCAAAAAAAAGGTTGAAAGAGAACACCTCCGTCACCGCTTACGGGGTTGGGATTTTCCACTCCAGTGGAAGCTGGTAGTGGAGGTACACAAAGGTAACAAAAGATGATCATTATGGGATGCATTTCTACTAAATCGTTGTACAGAACATCTCCTTCTGAGTGCTGACATCACCCACGCATCGCTGTGACTACAGAGAGAAAACCCCTGGAGCTGACAAAGGCAAAAGATCTGGTGGAGGTGTTGTATAGGGGGGTAAATCGGGTACCATTTCCATCGCTCAAGTCTTGGCTTGTGTTCTGTAGTTCAATATTACACCCGCACACCCCCCGTTTTGGATTTTAGGCTCACAGCGGTTCTCTGAAGCACCCTGCTCTCTTCATCATAGGTTGGAAATGAGTGCTGGTAAAAAAGAAGCACACCCTCCACCTCCAGCAGCAACACACCCTAGCACAGAGAGAAAACAAATACATAAATAAATAAATCAACACAAGGCGCTGCAGCTGGGTTGGGAAAAAATATTGCAGTGAGAAGATTTTAAAATGTTGTTGTATCAATATTTTACATACTTAAGACGCTGTTTTTGTTCACCATAAGGTTTTGAGAAGTTTAGGTTGAGCTTTTATTATTGAAGCCGTGGTGCTGGCTCACGTCTGGTGTTAACATCCCAGCTCCCAAGCAGCCCACACCAATCCACCTAGCACAAAAACTGTACCAACAATTACTGTCTGCACAGTCAAATTGTTCATGGAGTCAGTGGTAGTGTCAGCCTCAGTTTACAGAGCCTTGTGAAATTCAAACAGTTGCTGCTAGAGCCAATACAGACAGTTTATAAGTTAACTCACACACCAGTTAAAAAGGAGGGTGTCATTAGTTCTAATTATGTCCTTAGTGTTGATATTGGGGTCCTCCAGTTTGTGCAAGACTGATTAATGTTAGTTTGGCAGGCGCATGTCTGGAACAGCTGAAGTATCAAATGTATAGACTTGGGATATGATCATATCCTAAGGGTTAATAGGTATGACTTTGGCTTTGGGGCAAATGTTTGGATAGATTTTTAAAGAATGAATAGCACAGAATTTACTAATCCCACATCACTACCAATGCGAACAATTAGCATCACTCCTTCCTGCCTTGATCAGTAACTCAGCCAGGCACAAATGACCCGTGCCGGTGTGCTGGGGGCTGGCATGAACTTAATCGCTGCAGAAAATTCAAACCACTCACTCTGTATTTTACAGGGGTATAGCATATGACCTCTGCCTCTGAAAGGAGTTGAGGACTCTATCTTAAGGAAAAATGCCATCAATAATTTTTTTTTTGGTTGGCCCACATCAGTCTAGAATTCCTTACTGAACCCACTTGCTGTGTGATTTACTACACCGTGGTAATCCTCTGCTGGTTGTCATTTAGAGGACATGTTAAAACGGTGTCTTTGGTGCGACTGTGTTTTCATTGTTAGGGAGGCATCCCCAGGCATTTGAAGGCCTTCCTGTGCCTGCAGTAAAGTTACTGACCCTCGGCACTGGTTCCCCAGTGCTCTGTCCTATCTGCAAGGGGAGTAGGTCAACAGCCTTCAGCCAAAATGAACCTCAGTCAAGACCAAGACTGATCAGACACAGAATTGGAATGTGCAGCGTTTGATTGATTCTTCCAGTTCATTAAAAAAATATATCATATATTAAGTAACCCCCTGAAGATACTCTTTTAGGATGTTTATTTAAGGGGGGTTGACACTGGATCATCTGGAGATGATTTTGAGTGATCAACAGTTGCAGGATTGTGCGGCCATGCAGCTGTGAAAAGCCAAACAAAATCGCTAAGCCTGAAAGACAAGTAACAGACTAGCAGTTAGCACATGTTTACCGGTTCCTGCTCCTTTTTCCTTTATCCCAGAGCTCAGGGCTGGGATGACGAGGGTACTGAAGGACTTAGGCACGGGTGTAGCCTAGTCTGCTTTCCCTCAAACTTTGTCATGTCATTATGTTGTAACACAAAGAACATCCATGTTCACACAACACACACACACACACACACAGGGGCTACTCATCAAGTGTTGGAATTCGGGGGCATACAGGGGTTCCCTTATAAAAACCCCCAATGAAATCCTGAATGCTGTTTCCTGCCCCTTCTTAATCGTAAACAGCCTAGCACATATTATAGTCTCTGCACCCTTAATGCGTCTTCAAATAATATTTAGTCTGGATTTAAGGAGGCAGTAAAGCTCTTCAAAGTGCACTGTAATCTTTCATTAGCGATCTTGAATATGGTGTCAGCCATATCTGTTCTTCATTATCTTTAATCACTCAGTGTTTTACCTGTGCATTTTATTGTAACAGAGGTCATAAAAACACCCTTGTTAAAAAACGCGCTCCCGTCTTTCAGGTTATCTCGTTAACACGGCCTTACAAAATGGGCCCATTTAGGCCATTTCTGACGTGCGCGCAACGGAGTAAATCATTTTTCATTGAAGATTAACTGCTTTTGCTCGCTTTCTCGCCCACTCATTTACTCTCTGTCCTCTCTTTCTCCCTGTGAGGCTGAACGAGCATTGAGGTATATCATATTAGACCTAGAAGTTCATTCAACAGTAGACAGTAGGCCTATATAGAACCAAGTGGTATTATGAAGAGTGAGAGATAGAGTGACGATATATGGGGTAAACCTTTTTAACACAGCACAATAATGGAAATAGTACTCAGTGAGTCCCTTTGTATAAGCTGTTCAATAGCCTTACCATCCAAGCGTGGTATTGATATCCCAAATGTAAGCCCTGGCCCTCAGATTTCAGCGCGATCTGATTGGTGTGTGTGTGTGTGTGTGTGTGTGCAGGTTAGAGCAGTGACACTGACCACTGGCCTGTTATTGTGACACGGGGGGCAGGGAGCTCAGCCGAGGTATTTGACCTAGTTGACCCCTGACCCCTGGATGATTGAAGTGGCGGCTTTCCCTACTCGGTGCGCCGGCCTGAAGATGAGGTGACGAGTCCTTTAGGAGCTCTCTGGTTGCAGGGTTTTTTGAGAGGGGAGAGACACTGGGGGCACAGGCGCCGCTCTTTGTTGGGAGTGGTGTTGTAATCTGTCTGCTAGGCTTAAAGCCTGAAGACATGTTGGCTGGTCATGAGAGAAGCTGGGCTCTGACCTTGAGGGGTTTCATGGAGTGACACCACTCACGACTTCAGGAAAGACTCTTCCTCAAGGAACCTAGATGACTCAGACAGACCTTAGGTAACACAAGATGTGTCGGCGTGTCGCTCTATTAGGCTGCTTTCCTCCCAGGGTCTTGTAATAACATTATTTACTACTAAGTCTTGTTCCCTTTAGGCATTGATACATCCAGATCTTGTGTTTCACCTCAACTAATCTAATAATCTCTCTTAGTTTTCACCTTGTCCATGCCTCAAGGTCAAACTACTTTTCTCTCTTCAGGGGTCTCAAATGTTGCTGTGCTGCTCCCAGGGTCATCCCAGGCTAATCCCCAGTTACTCCAGTCCTGCTGAATTTCTCTCATGGGCAGGTGAAACCAGATCCTGAGCCCCGGAGCTGGGCCAAGATGTCCGTAGAGATAATCGTCCAGAGTCCTCTTCCAGTCAGGGGTCTCAGGCAAGAATTCAGAGATACATCATCACAAAGCCATTAAGGCCAGCCCATGGGTCCAAGCACAAAACCCTGCAGCCACCAGAACCCTGTAGGCCCAAATTGTGTGATTGGGGACCTCAGTGTGAGCCTCAGTCCAACCCCCTCTCCCAAACATGAACCCCATCTCCCATCTCCCAGCCCCCTTAACCCCTTCATTTCTAGAATCATACTCTCTCTTAGCCCCCTACACTGACTGTTGGCCCCTGTGCATTGCTCAACGTAAAATCATCTTGTATTGTTTTAAGATTAAGTGAAAGTTGACGCACAGCCAGTGAAACAGTGAAGTATTGTCTTTCATCATTGATGTGGCCATGAGAAAGGGGGGTAATCCACATGCAATGAAACCATGGTGGGCCCCTAACAAATGAGTCTGGGTTATCAGCATCCCTGCTGGATGTGTCCTGGGAAGGTCCTTGTGCCATTCCAAATTCCCTCTTAATAATCCCCTATCTGCATTAGAAGTCCAGTGCACTGAATATTTGTGTGCGTGTGTGTGCCCTTGTGTGTGACCTTGTTTGTTAATGTGCTAGTCCATGACTGTGTGTGTGTGTGTGTGGTATGGGTGTGTTGTTTTTAAACCAACATCTCAATTACACACAGTGCTGGAGGGCAAATCTATAGACGGACAGAGGGTCAGTGTGTGTGTGTGTGTGTGTCTGCCTTTCCTGTCTATTCAAGTTGGCCATGTGTATCTAAGTCTACATATATATAAAATGTATGTCTGTATTTAAAGTATATGTAGGCCTATATATGTACAGTAGTATTTTTTTGTGGCTAAAATCCTGATGGTCCAGCTGATCCCAGAGGTTACTAAATTGTCTTACTGACCTATTTTTTATTGTCAGCTTATTATGTTTACTTAATATTATCTGTAGAGAAGCCAGAGGACACCAGTCAAACCAGTAAACATTTGTCTATTAATGGTGCTAAATTACCTAATTGTAATTGAGAAGTACTGCACATGATGTCCTGCCTAGCTAACCTGCATGACCCTGCTGTGTACTCTGTTTCTAAATGGGGTGTAAGGTTCTTCTGTGGTCTTCGCATGGTGTCTGTGGCCGGGCCAACCGCGTGACGCCGGTATGGGAGGCAGGCGGGAGCCGGCGGCCACAGGGCGGTCGTGTTTGGCAATCTGAAGTGAATGGCTCTGCTATTGTTTGCAGCACCCTGTTGTTTGTGCAAACCAAGCAGCGTTTATGATGCTAGCGAGGCCAGCAGCCATGTTTGCCAACCATAAATGGAAGATGTGTCTCCCTGTCTCTCCACAGCCATGCAGCACGGCAACGCTATGCAGCCTTGCTCGCACCGACAGCATTGTGTTTAGAAGTGCTGCCGTCTCCCTGCATGTCTTTGGCTAGGTTTTGTGTCTACTGAACAGCGTTGAGGTCGCACTACCCTTCAATTAAGACAGCTTTTAGTGGGACTGTTTGAAACCATGATTGGGAAACAAATAAAACAAACCAATGTATTTTCAAACGGGGCCATGACAGTTCACATTAGGGCTGTCTTTGTCATTTAAGTGGTTGTCATAAAATTTTATTTGGAGAAAGTTTTATTTTTGGCTTTCACAAGCCCTAATGTAGAGACAGTTTTTCAAACAAAGTGGAACTTAATACATTCTTGATATTTATTTTCCATAAACACCACTTTCCTTTTATTGTAATCAGTAAAATTGTTTACTGAAATACAGGGGGATGGAGCACAATATTGATAGTTTTATGCTAGGACACATCCCAATAAATAAATAAAAAGTTATAATTCTGTCTAATTAAACAAGTTTCTTCATATTTTCAACATAACGTCTTAAAGGGGCTCCTATTTTGAGGGTATGTTTGCGCATAGCACTTTCAGAAGAATTTGCAAAGGCATATTGTAAACACACCCACAGTTGTGTGAGTAGTGGAAGTTGACAAAACAACACTATATGTACTAAATATGATATTTTGTAGTTATTGATCGCACAATCTCATATAGTTAGTGTGGTTTATATCTGAAATGAAACACAATGACTTTGAAATGAAGTGAGCACACAATCCACGTGGGACTGTAAAAGGCCTTTTCATTACTCACATGCATCAAGTAGAGTTCAATACATCTGGAGGTTATGCTGTTCTCCACTACATGGGCACGCAAAGACCTGCCCTAACACAAACCAGCTCTCCCAATTAATCCCATGGGACATTTGTTCTGGAATATACAATCTACTTTATACTGTATGCTATCTATTTATAACAAGGCTTTAATTATCCAGCACTTCCTGCCTTTGATCTGTGATCAATCAATTCCCTACCTGATGTCAGGAGGGGCCGCACATGGGCCTCCCCACTTCCACCCCTGTTGCCTCTATTGTTCTTTATAGTTGGAACATGTGGGCTACTGTACACTTTACTGTAGAGAAGACAGATAGTTAGAGCCCTCCCACACACACACACAAAGCAGAAAAGCACATCTGATGTCTTTTAATACTGACCAGGCCAACAAACCGCCCTCCACGAATCAAGGAGAAAAATTTTAACTTCAAAGAGTTATTTAAATATTTTATCTATTTAATGTAAAATGTTTCATTGATTTTGAGTATTATAAATAAAAAAACTTGAATATTAATCATATTAATAATAATTCACCTAGTTACAGAAGTGAGGGAACTTATAAGATGCCAGCAGTAACTTGTGCAGTAACAGAGCTAGCTTAATACATTAGTGTTAAACACAATAAAAGCCTGAGACATGGGAGTCCGGATCCTCTTAGAACATGGACATGTTTTAAAACCCTCAGGAACAAATGAGTTCCTTTTGGGGTTCTTACACAACACAGGTCACGCAGACATCTCTGAGAGAAAAACCCATGCGGCGTTTCCTGCACACATCATGTTTTCATTTACCAAACAGGGAGCAGAGCCAATAAGAAAATCAATAGCACAGATATGCAGCCCCTCTGCCCCCAATGTGTGACGGCAGACCCATATGGGCACAGCAGGGTGCCGTGGCGAAGCATGTCACACAGGAAGAGACTCCTGTCTCCCCCAAATGGCTCCTCTCCCCTCAAGACAAAAGACCATTGTTTCATTATTAGTGAATATTCATAGGTCACATGAGTTGTTGTCTTTGAGTCATGTGATTTTGGCATGATAAATCAGACCAGTTAGGAAGGAAAGAGAAAGAGTACTCTAGATAGCAGCTGTGTCAGAGTGAATGTGTGTGTGCACAGGAATTTTAGCTAAAAGGTGAAAAGGCCCCATAAAGAAACGGTAGAGAATATTATGATCTATCTAAAGACACCGATGATGGAAAATGTGTTGGTGTATTGTGTTCGGTGAAGGTCTGTGCTTAGGGCTCCCTGAGCAATATGTTCTCCATTACATAGCCCAGGTGATCTGGGCCCGTCTCCCCTCAGAACATGATCTCCTTCAGGCCACGGCCCGCGTCTCGTTAAAGCGGCACAGGACCTCGCGTGGATTAAGTTTAAAAGTAATAAAAGAAACGGACCTGCTGGCTAGGTGAAAAACCTGCTATCGGATTCCTAAGCGCAACTTTCTTTTCATGTGCAGACTGCATTCAACGAAGCGTTTAATTCAACAAATCCACGGTTGTGATCCACCAGAAACAGAGCTTGGGTTAGTTCAATTTGTACCAAACGATCTCCACATGATCAAAGCGCGGAGAGCTCCCCCCAACATGCTGCTTAAATTAGACTAACACCAAAGTGTTTGGCTCTGGGACAGTGTTTGGAATGTCTTACCAGTGGAGGAATTCTTTTGCACATCTGGTTCCAATAGGCTCGAGATGCCAGTTTCACATCTTTAATGGGCTGACAGGGAACTTCAGCGCGAACACTTTGACTCCCAAAAGTTCCTGGGCTGTCACCCACAAAGCGCCGTTGGATGAAGTCGACTCCCCCCCACACACACACACACACACACAGCAACTCCTACTTCCCTTCCTATTACCAGGGAATGAAGTGGAGCGATTGTGCAGGCGAGGTGAGGAATCGCTCTCTCCCTCCTTGCCGCAAACGCCAGTCCTTGCTGCGAGGCTGTCACTTCTCAGAGTGTCAACCGCAGCGAGCCAGACAGCCCGCGGCCCGCCTCGAGGAGCGACTAACCAAAGTTACTGAGTTACCCAAACCAGACCCCCTCATCCAACACCCCCGCCCCCCCACTGCCACCCTCACCCCCAACCTTGGCTAGATGGGGCCAACATGGGACAGAGCTCCACACTGGGTTTTGTCAACCATATTATTGTCAGTCATGAAGACAGCAAAGGGATGTGTGCGTGTACGTGTGTGTGTGCGTGCGTGAGTCAGCGTGTGTCTGCCTTGAATGATATATGTGAATGTGCAAGGAGTGCTACTGCAGGTGTGTGTGTGTGTGTGTGTGGCTGTGCATGCTGGCCTATAGTAATGTGTATGTGTATGCACATCTGCTTGACTGTGTGTGTGTGTATGTGCGTACATCTGCGCGCTTGTGTACAACTGCACAACGTGTGTGTGTTTGCAGAGGAAGCCTGCTGTCTTTGCCTTGTCTACATCTGCAGGGCATGTGGAGGAGAGAAAACACACAAACACACCAGAGGGAGAAAACAGCCGCAGTTCGCGTGTGGCTGTTGGAAGTCTAGCGTTCCCTCCGCATGCTGTAAAAGCCCCTCTAATATTGCTGTTCTATCCAGACAGCCCGTGCAGATAAGGGCCCGGCACACCCGTCTTGGCTGGAGATACACTGCACATGGGTATGGATTGTGTGGGATAGGATGATGTTACCGCTGTCGTACATATGAATGAAATATCACACACAAACACACACCGACACGTCGTAGCTCGGTTGACTCAGGACTCTCAAGAGAGTTCAAAATGTGACATTTTCACTCTGCGTTCGCACTTTTGTCACAACAGGCATTAAAAAATCTGAAAAGTAGAAACAGCGGGGAGTTGGCGGGTGGGGGGTCTCTCTCCGGGAGCACATTCTGGAATCTCAGCTCTATTTCTGTTCAGCACAATTAGTGTGTTCCCAGAAGACAAGGCCGGGGAGAGGCAATCTGCAAATATACTGTTGTTAGCATGTCATTCTGTGACTTGTAGGCAATAGTGTGTGTGTGTGTGTGTGTGTGTGTGTTTTCTTCTTTTGTCTCTGTACTTCTTATATTGTTACTTTGTTATTTATTCATATACCATACAGTAGCTAATCAACACTATGGTTCTCCTAGCTAAATTTGCTTACAGCTATGTGAATATGTGCTGACAAAAATATAAAAATATCTTAGTCAATACATTGTTATTTATTACTATTATGATTATTACTCATAGGAAAGGGGAGTAACAGAAATAGTTGTTCTATAAATTGACCTTCTTAACATTTTTATATATGTTTACAGTATATATACTCTATGGACTTTAGGTTTATGCTTAGAAATATAGAAATAATAGAAATATAATTTATATGTATATTTTTAGCATTTAGCAACCTGAAAAGTATAGCTATTTTTCAGGTTTGCTTGTTCATGTTAATAATTGTTATGTATTTCAGTTCATAATGATATGGTATACCTTGATTAAAGACATGCATTTAAAATATAGGTTTGCCATGAAAATAATTATTATGGTAAAAATCAGTTGGAGTCTTATATATATATATAAATGGCACCCTAGTTGCAACTTGAAAAAATTCCTGAACAAAATAGTTTTGCTTCACATTACAAAAATAAGTTATATCCTTCATATACTGTAGCATTGTGGAATACATACGGTAAGCAACATCTCGTCAGTATAACACCAGGAGTCTCCTGTATGAATCACCCCTTAAATAAGAAGAGCAGTCTCGTGTATGTAAATCTTAATTGTCAACTTCAAACGCGGTGGGCGTTGGCTAAGTGTATTTATCCACTGTGGTAATTTATGCAGAGAATGGCCTTTGTCAGACTGCAACAAAGCAACTTTGATAAATGCCTCTTAATTTATTGTCATGTATGTGAAATGAGAGTGAAACATTTACAGGCTGTGTGCTGAGGCGTAGCAGACGATGGGAGCTCGGCAGTGAAAGTAGACCCTCAGACTCTCAAGTAGAATTTCCTGTCTCTGCTCTCCTCGAGCTCTTGGGGTTAATCAGACGCATAAAGGTTACGATTTATGTCTAGTGAATAATGACGATATGATGTCAACCAAAACGATGTGACAGTTCACAGTCATCACGCATGGGAACAAGCCAGGGCTAGTTAGACAAAGACAGCATATCCAGGTCAGATAGACAGGACAGGACAGGCCTACTCAGGACAGAGGAACTCCTGCCTTCTGACTATTCTTAACATCTATTGTGTCCTGGCAGTTGGTTTTGATGTGATTTATGGTAAGTTGTGCAGTTATTACCACAGGTTCTTAGAAAACAATATTTCAATAAGATTTTCTAAATTATAGAATTTTCCCATGTGCTGATTTGAGAACAATTATTATTATCAAGTTTGGATGTCAGTGTAAATGACTCCCAGATCTTTTCCCCTACTTTGTGAAGTTGTGAGAGCATGTTTTTACTTTTTACACTCAGAATATATGTGCATGTTAACCCTAAAACTGTCCCTCATCTCCTGTAATAAGAACATTCTATTTTAATTACATTTGCAACAAAAAAACACCCAAATTAATTTTTTTCCACTTTCATATAGTGACGAAACTTTAAGTTGCTGTATGTTTTCGTTTCTAACAGCCCTTTGAGTGCATGGAAACATTGCTTTAAACAAGTCGGCTGTGTCTTTGTCTTGTGTGACAGACACCAATTTGACCCCCTAGCAAAAGTTGCGCCTGGATGACTCTGCTCATAAGCGACTCCTTGAGAAATGCACACCCTCTTGAGAAGAGAGAAAAGTTGGGCTAACGCGCCGATTCACGGCCCGACCCCTGGCATGACCCCCCGCGCCTGTTTGCTGACACTTTCCCAATGGAGCCACTTGAACGGAAAACAGGGGGAGGAGGAGGAGGAGGAGGAGGAGGGGCACGATAAGCAAGACATAACGGGGGGCTCAAGAATGCCTTTTTCTGATGGATGAGGTCTTCTCCTGTTACATTTGGAGAGAACACAGCTGTGAGGAGCTGTTAAGTACACGCAAACAAGCCGACTGCCTCAGACAAGCCTACTGGCCTGTCCCCCCCCTGCCCGTTGAACGTGCATGACTCTGACACATGATCACAGGCAGACAATACATGTGGGAGAATAGCGCTCCTCAAAAACAGAGAAAAAAAAATGCGACTAGAACAAAAACACAAGCCCCTCTCCGATACCGCTGGGATCCATCTTTGTATTAATTCTTCTTGTTTCTCTTTGTCTCTGGCTGGTTTGGTGTGCTGTTGGGGAGACGGGAGGCTGAAAGGAGCGAGCAGGGCTTTGGTGGATTAATGACAAGGAAATAAGTTAGGAATGGGAAGAAATGTAAAGAACATCTGCTACCGTGACGGTGTCACAACTACTCTAATACATTTTCAATAGGCACGGCTGTCCCAGGTTGGGTGGGAGAGGGGGTTGTAGTGATCTGTACGCTGATTAAGAGAATTACAGCATTTTTTTTTTCAGTAAAAAAAGAAAAAATGCAATATAGATATGAAAGTCAATACTCCACCTGACTATTTCAGGTAGTTATCACTAGAGACATGTGTAGTGTTCTATTATCCTTCCTGTCAAACTGTTAAAATCTCATTGTCCATGTTTTTCCTCAGCTGAATAAAAAGGCAGAAGGGGGGGGGGGCGGAATATAATTAATTTTGTTATGATCACATCAAAGTGAAAGGGAACAGATAGTTTTTCATCAGTTGATTGTTCCAAAGGAGTAGTAAAATTTAAAAAATTGTATGTGTGTGTGTATATTTCCAAATTTTCCATATTTTACCACACAACTAGGTCAAAATATTAAACTAGAATCATAATCATGTTGTGTTTCTCAGCTGTCATTGAATTTGAATTCAATCACTTAAAATATGAAGAACACAGTTAGAGAAAGAACTTATGTGTAACGCGTTATTTGGTTTTGGGATTTGATATGAATTGGTTCTTATTTGTCACTTGTCCCATTGTGTTAGTCAGTTGCTACCCCCAAACTGCTGTGGTTTCTTCAAAGCGTCCCTGCTGCCTTCCCAACCACTCTGGACCCAGTTAGCAGCTTGGCTGTTGGACACGTGACTGTCAACTCAGTGCTAAACCGTCAGTGTTTAGATCAGGCGCTGCAAGTGCTGTGATCTCCATACTTGTGGCCAACCACAAATAAGCGAACAGAGTTTGCAAACTTTAGCACGCTTCCAGTCGACAAAGACCGTTAAGTGGCTGGGTCAGTAGTCTGTTGTAGTGTTGGGAAGACAGTAAGCAGCTCTAGGCTGAGTCACGCATGGGATTAAGAAGATAATGGAGACGGTTGGCTGACAGATGGATGTTGTGGCGAAATCTGGATTCTGAAGACAAACCCCATCTTTTGTCAGATTTTTAGTAATACTCCTGTGTTCTGTCAGTGAAACTCTAGAATGTAATGTTAATGCAGTAATGGGCTGTATGTGTGTGTGTATATGTGGAGTTCTGATGTAGCATCCATCATAGCAACGCCACAGCTGGTTGTGTTTTGCGAATGTAAGCTTTTTCTCTCGTGACTGTGAACTTCGAATGACTTCTGCTCATAGCAATAGTTTGCTATCCTGTTTATTAGACAACGCAGACAAGACAGGCAAGCGTGCATTCATGTCTATGTGAGTTTTGTGTGTGTGTGTGTGCAGTGTATACCTTTTGCAATATTTCATTCATATTTTTGGCTTTAACTTAAGTCAATTCAAGAGTCTTTTTCACTTTTGTGAAAGTGAAAAAGACGTGCTTCAGTAATTTTGATCAAGTCTCTTACTTAAGTGGTTTCATATCGTAACATTATAAAATATATAAACACAAATATATATCCACATTTTATTATATAGTATAATAAAACAAGATTAAAACAAACAGTAAAATACACAATTAATAATACAACAACTAATATTTCTTGAAATAATCTTAAAAGAAAAGCTCTTCTTTGGAACCACAGCATGAGAGCAATAATTCAGAGCGGCGCTGAGGGTCAGCCTGGGTTCCTGCAAGGCCAATGACGCAGGCTAAGACTCTTTCTGTAACCTCTCGCGAGGCATTTGGATCGCAGTGCCGGCGATTTCTGGAAAACACGCTATATGTATAATGGACAGGCAGTGTGGGAGTCCCCTCAGATGGAGGACACACGCGGCGTGGACAAGCCACTGTCAGCGGGGCCAGGTCGGGTCTCAGGATGCACCATTGTTAAAGGCCTCAATTTATCACACGGTGTGGATTAAAGGGCAACCTCACTTCCTGTATCCCGGCATTTTTCGCTCAGCTGAGCTCTTCTGCAGAATCATCACAAACAAAGGCAACCTTTGCACAGCAAAGACCGGGGCTCCCAAAAGAAAATATACACACAAATGAATAACTCCGGAGGCCAGCCGTGGGAGGAAATGTATTTATATCAATAGAGCCCACTGTTATTTTTCCACCATGGCGTGTGCTAACAGCAACAACATGGTATCTTGGCCCCCTGCAGGGGGGGAGAGGGTTACGAGGGCGATCCAGGTGAAGCTTCTATGCTGTTCCAATGGCGTCACTACGCTGGCTGCTTGCTACCAAGGCATGATGGCGCAACCTGCCTGGCACTGCCCTGCACAGCCAAACAGTCCTGTTACATCATCTGCAGGAATACCAACACATCATAATTGTGTCTCGTCACTTGTGTGAACCTCATACACTTGTCTAACGTGTAGTCATGTGACTAGCATTTCATGCTATTATTCATCTTTTCCCAGTGACAGCTTGTGAAAAGTTTTGTTCCAGTCTACGTCTCATTAGTCATTTGTTCTTTAACTCCCTGTGAGCTCTGAATGGCTGATTCCTTCAATGAGGGCTTTATCGACCTATCTGTCTGTCTGAGACTCTCTCTCTCTCTCCGCATGTCCCTTAGTTCCTATCTCTATCTTCTTCCTGTCTCTAATCTTACAGCGTTTGTCTAACCATGTGCGCTGATACGTGTTCAGGCGAGGCTAACACTGCTAGCATGCTCCTGATACATTTCAATTTGATGTCATTTGTTAAAACCCTCTCGTCAAAAGAAAACAGTGCCCCTATATTTGTTCTCTAGATATTAATTTGGCTTAATTAAATTTGAGAGTCTGCAAGTTTTGCTGGCACAACCTTTGAAGTGACAATATTAAATAATAAAACCTATTAAATATAAATCACAGGGGCCGTGTCAGAGTTTTCTGAATTTTTAGGAGAGAATGCATTTGATCGCTCTCGCTCTTTTTTTTCCCACCATATCAGCTTTAATTTAATACATTTCTGTTTTTGTCACCAACCAATAACCCCCCCCCCCCCCACCCCCCGACCTATACACACACACCCATCTATTTCCTCAAGCACGTAATGCATGCAGTAAATAATTCAAATGAAATTAATTTTACAGCACCTTGTTTCCACTAAGCATGCCAACATCTGTTGTCGAGTCACAAGTTTACATTGTTGGTCATTACTTTCCACAATGAGCAAAATGTTTTATTAAAGCCCCGCGGGAGTTTCTGCTCGTTGGATCTGGCAGGGAGTACAACGCTACTGAGTGAACCGCATCTGAACCCTGACAATCAAAGCCTTGCTGGTGCATTATCGGGGCTACTGCTTGTGTCTTGCCCCCCAGAATGGGCTGGAAGTTAATGCGATTGAGGCTGTGCTTCAGGAAAGCGCTGACCATAATGAAATAGAGCTTTGCTTTGCTGACTTCTGAGGTGACGTAGTGCTTTTGTTCTGAGCAACAGAGTAAATCTCAAACTGCTGTTGTTTCACAAAGACCACAAATAAATGAATAGGCCTTTTAAGTCTGGTCATACTAATTACTAAAGTGCAAATAGTAAAGGTACAACATTATATAATTTAACCCTGGAGTTCAATTATCAGCTGTATTATCTACTGTCAATATGCTGTACACATATTGCTTCATTAAATAGCTTTTCACACACACAACTGTTATTCTGGCGTGACATTAAATGGGTATTTGGTGGAGCTAACCATGTTTATTGAGGCGGCATGTCTATAATGTGTGAGAGAGATGTGTGTTCACACCCCAGCACGTTAGAAGAGGAAGACAATGAAACAGCACATCTCCTGTGCGAGCTGCAGGAAGTAGGTTGTTTATTTGCATTGGACCAAATTTAAACAGCTCCGTACTCAGCCCTTCAAAGAAAGGCACATTGTATATTCATCCGTTTTAATACTCATGGGGTGAGAAAAAAAAAAAGCAGCCCGCTATTCATAAATCATTAGGACACAGTCAAAAACAAAAACAAAAAAAACCACACATATACACACAAGACGAGCTGCCTTGCCGTGGGTTTTGGATGCGGTCTTTTTGTCAGAAAAAGGGGGTTTAAACACTCAAGTCTCCACAGGCTGAAGCTTTAACAGAGCAGAAAAGAGGGGGAGAGACAGGCCATGGGTGTTTCTGGATGAGCCTTTCCTCTGCAGAGCTGGCTGTAAAATGTGAGGGGACCTGGGACACACCCCTGAGGATCCGGAGTGGTTGTGGCCACCGAGGGGCCTCGACAGCCCTGCTGCTTCTGCGCTCCATCGGCCCCGAGCAGGTGACAGAGACTCGTCCGGACTCTGGGCCTCTGCCAGTAACAGATGTGCTCAGTCAAATGACTAATTGAAAACCTAAAACAAAATCAGCAGCTTGGCTATTTGGCCCGCATAATAACAGGTCTGCACTGATAAAGGGAGCGGCAGAAAACACACACACCCATCTCATCAGCGGCACCATTAACAATCATGAGCAAAGATGAAAACAACGCTTGGTTTATTCTGCAAATGAAAGCACATAACTAGATGCCGTCCCAGGAGTCCATTTCCAATTTTAATAATACATCAAGGAGCACAGCCGCAGCAAATGCTCCCTGCGTTAAGCCAAAGCATACCAAACTACTAACAGCTCCAGCGTTGGGAGGCAACTCCCAGAGCTAAGAATTTAGCAAATGCATAAAGGTACACAACATGATAGCTATTAGCTAAATTAAAAGAGCCATTACCAGAGTAGTGAGTGAAATCACTTGTCAGACTACAAACCAAAATGTTCCATTTCTGAAAAAGTGTCTGTTTTTTCCCACCTCATCTCTTTCTGTCTTCATCGTGAAAAGCATGCAGCCTGAGCGCGCCTCAAATTATGTGCATGAATAATAAAATACCATCTAATTAAAAACTGTTGTTAAATATGCAAAAATATAATGATAATGAGATTGTGCAATACCTTGGAGTAAAGCGTATTATAAATTACTTAGAAGTGCAAGTCGAATTTTTGAAGGCTATTCGGAATATTATGTCTGGGGCATATGGGGCGTGTGGTGGGTTGGGGGTGAACTGTCTGCGTTTGGTTCTGTCTCAAACTGTTGTGTACACACGTCTGCATATATGCATCTGTACGTGTGTGCTTGCATGTGTGTGTGTGTTGTGCCTGAGTATTGGTTGGGGTTTAAATATATGCAAGTATGTATGCTAGTCAATAGACTGGCTGTCTCACTTTTTAAGGCAGAAGGTAAAGGTTAGGTGTGATGTCACTGAGCACATTTTACCTTTTCAAAATTTCAAAAACAATATCAATTACAACGTGCATACAGTATACTGTATATGCATTTGCTCAGAGAAACATTAACCACAGGCTCAGTCATTGTGTCTATAATTCAGTCCCTATAAGCAGACTTTCATACTTTAAATATTATTAGTATCTTTAGAAAAAGTAGTTATAGAGCTTGATAAATGTGTACCAGAGCAGTGATGACAAGAGCTTTATTTTACATTTATTTATCATTGTGGCTATAAGAGAATAAATCATCAACATTCAATAAATCTTTTCTTTTCCCTGTTTGTTTTGTTACATTTTGATTGAGTAGTCTTAACTATGGGTACCAAAGCCTTTATTTTAGTAAATGCAGTAAATAAAAATAGTCTTCAAAAATATATTCACAAGGGTTTGGAGTAGAAGGAATTTAAATTAACAGATGAGGCTTTCACGTAATAACAAAAGTTTAGAGCTGAAAATCTTTTTAAAAGTGCTTATTAAAGTTTTGCCTCAGACATTCACGTCCAATGGCTTTTGTGTAAATTGTTACGTTGTCTTCCTGGGGCCATTTAGATACTCTTATAGAAATTTTTTTAACTATATGATAAAAAACTTGATTTGAAATGGTCACACACCTAGGGCATCGTGACATAGATATGCCCTTGTGTGTTACAGACTAAAACACTAATACACACATGCTGCTCAAGACCCCAATAACTTTTCTCTATCAAGATGCATATTATTTCAACATCTTTATGGAGATGAGGGCCACTATTCAATTGGTGGCAATAATAACCCATAGCTGTATAAATTCACTTGTCACATGAATGGAGCCTGCATTTAATATTCACCAAAATAAGACTTTAGTCTGATTGAATGGTTTGCAGTGCACGTTGTCAGACATGATTGCTCCATTCTGGGCCAGCCAGCACCGGGAACAGCATGCATATTTCACTTCCAGTCAATAGGCCTCCTTTGTGTTTATTAAATTTTAACAGGATGGAGGGCTTGACGGGTTCATCAGCTATTCAAAGCAACCAAACAGTTCAGCTGTCATCTCCCCCTGTTCGTTTCCTCTCCTGTGTCCCTGACCTTCCTAGCGTCCACGGTGCTGGCCCTTTAGATGACTTTCCTCCAAGACTTTATGGCCAAATAAATAGCAGCATGCGACGCTATCCATCACACATTATACCCACGATTGTTTTTATGTTGAAACTATAAACAAATAGTTGATTATAAGGGAAGGGAATAAATCAGGCCACACAAAATGAGAAGGCAGAGCCGATGGAACAGTCACTCAGATTAACGAAGCAAGTTTGTATGCACAAAAATGCACGCATGCACACTCTGGTGTCCTACCAGAAGTAGATGCAACCATTTTAAATATGATGGCACTGATTTTAAGATATGAGCTTCTGTACAAGTAGAAAGAGCATTAAAGGCAGATGGCGAGAAGCTGTCTTGTCTAAATGAGATATAGAAGACAGTCATTTGCTGTGCTGAACTGTGTTTTAGAACATCAATGCGCTGAATGTTTATACTGTGTGTACCACGTTGTTTTCATCAGGAAGAATCAGTGTGATATGTTTTAGATATTTAATCACTGTCCTCTCTCAGAGGTTCAGGTCTCTTGGTTTAGCCTATCAAATGTGGTAAACACAGCGTTGAAGTGAAATCTTGACACAACAGTGCGGTGACGTCAAACAGGCTCATCCAAAGTCAACTGTGAGACTACAGGCCCTTTGATGTCAGAAATGCATGGCAGCGTGGAAAACAAAAGCCTTTAGCGAGCTAGGCAGAGGTGCACCAAGTATGTGTGTGTGTGTGTGTACACCTGTACGTGTTTGTGGAGGTGTGTGTGTTCGCACTTGAATGCATATATGTGTCTTCTCTTGTGAGTGTAAAAAACCTGTGTGTATATGTGTGTGTCTGTGTGTATTTTAAAGGAAAGGGATCTGTCTTTCTGTGTGATGGAGAGAATGAGTGGTATTGTGTGCGTGTGCATGTGAGTGTGTGTTTTCCTACATGAAATTCATTTTACCCAGCACTCAGCTTACATTCTTCATTGAACGAATGAAGTGAGTGCGAAAGCGGCAGTTCTTTGGCAAATAAAATCGGGTTCATGCAAAGCCAGTATTAATTTGGCTTTCCCTTTGGAATGAAATGTTTTTGTTTTGGGAGAAAATTGCCCTGAGCGGTAATGAATTTCCCCCTCTGTGCTATGTGGCACCATAATTTAACAGAGCGATAGATCACGTAGCCTGACGATTTGAGTGTGTATATATTCTAATAGAAAGCTGATATTAAATGTGCAACATTTAAAAGAGCTTCATTTTCCCAGCTTTTAGTGCAGAGAGCTGAAATTTTCATATAGGCTGCTGGCAAGGCGACACAAAAAAAAAATCTCGTCTAATATTTTCCTATTTGTGAATCCACTTTGTGTATCCGCTTCTGAAAGCAGGACCAGAGGAGTGAATTTTATCTTGAGACAAAACCCATCCATTGCTGCCATTCAATGCATCAATCACTCACCATCATAGAACTATGGTGATTTCGCCTTCTTCTTCTCTTTCGAATCACAATCATTGTTTGTCTGTTAAAGCAGCAATACATTGTCTCATCTGGAAAAAAATGTTCCTTCAAAGTGTATCAGACTGTTGTTATTTTTAAATTAGTCTGAGACACCAGCATGTGTTCACGATTCTTTCATGGGTTAGAATATCCCTTATTCTGCTATCTTTGTGGTTTAACATTTCTAAATCAACACAGTATCTAGATGAAGGGTGGGAGTGTGAGTGTGTTTGTTAGATAGTATATTATATATTTCTATGCTTTTGAATGTTGCTCCACTAGGATTTAGGTCTAACAAATGTAAATAGAAAACATTTGCTCCCACATCCCCAAATGGTCACTTAAGAAGATCACTTGCTCGATACTTATTATTCTTATACTTTTTCATTTACCTAGTTGTTTTCATTCTTATGCTTTATTATTTACCTTGTTGTTTTTATATATTTTACATATTTGAATAATTGACATATCACTACTGTAACGGTGTGTCGTGGAGTTGCGAGAGTAAACACGAGCCAGAGAAAAAACGCAGCCAGACGTGGAAGCGGTGATCGCGTGAAGCGTATTTTAAAAATCCACATACTGAACACAATATACAGGTGAGCAAAAAAGTGCTGTCGGGGAAATTAAATAGTGCTAAATAATTACTAAGGAGGCGCACCTGTGTGGTGCGCACCACAGGTGCGCAGCCAGGATGGGAGGCACAGAGCGTGCACGAGCCTGTACACGCCAATCGTGACAACTACACTGTCCTGTACCAGATGCAACAACAAATTTTCCTACGGGGATCAATAAAGTTAATTCTATCTATCTATCTATCTATCTATCTATCTATTGGACTTTCTCAGAGTTGATTCACATGCTGCCAAAGGCCTATATATCTAAAGTGATGTCTTGATTTGTCAGTAAAAGACACATTCATACACCGTATCCTTTTCTCAGTTCAATTCTTCATCTACAGGTAGCGGCAGGTTCCCCCGGTGGTCTTAATCCTAGATCATACACATCAGTGACCCAGACGCTTTACCTTGGCTAAATTACCATGACACAGAGAGGAGCGAGCGACTTGTCTGAGTGAAAGTCACTCTTTTAAAGGGCTTTAATGGGACCAATTATTCGAAAGATCTCTTATGTCTGCCACTGTCAGTGCCACTTACAAATGCCCCCCACCCGCCCCGTCCTTTGCCTGCTACCCCTCCCTAGTCAACAGTGATGATAAGGTCAATAGGCTGGTCTTCACTCCTCTTGCACTTTTTGCATAGTTCTTAATTAGGCCAGGTGGCATGTAAAGATGAGGCTGGTAAGAAAGCTTGTCTCTCGCCTTAATTCTCGCCTTCTAATGCACACACACTTGCACTTCAAGTGTCCCATAGCTTGAGCCCTGATTTTAATCAGTGGTTAATAGTTGCTGCACCAGGTCAATGGCTCGCTCCACCATTGCCAACACTGGGCCTAGAAAGCTTGCAACCTATACATGTCAATCTGCATGATGCAAAGATATGAGAAGTGGCTTTATCTTCGCTAGTGTATGCAGACTTAACAAATTAATTTTTGGGGGGGGCACTGCAGACTCATCTCCCGGCAGGACTAGCTAGTGCGGCTTGTAGGCTCAGCTCAACCAGCTTTTCGTAGTGGTTGGAAGTTTAGTTTCATGTCAAATAAAAAAAGGAAACACTGTAAAAAGTCTGTTTTGTCTATTATAACATAACAACACACATTTGTTAGTTACCGTCAGTTACCGTAGTGTTATGTTTGGGTTAATGACATACTGCTGCGATGACATATTGGATTATACAAATAAAACAATGTCAGTCCAGCTTTTATACTTATTAGCAATCAGAAGCATGATTACAGATAGTGTAAATATTGTGTCCAATGTGTGTGTGAAGGCCTGATACCTGCTGTTCCCTATGTGTATCCACTGATGTAATGCATTTCATACATTTGTCCTTAACAAGCTAAACCATTACATGTTGGAAACAGTGTGACAAAGTGAGGCTTGGAAAGAGAAGCTAAATGTATTGCCAGAGTTACTTAAGACTCTGGCTGTCTGTACTTACCCATTACAGAGACTCTGAACAATTTGCATAATTCCATGTCCTTGTTCCATTTTCCAGGCTATTGTGTGTTAAGCAGCAGTTTCAAAGGAAAAATGTTTTCTCTCAGGTCACAATCTCCAGTCATTTGCCCAATCGGCATCTCTGTAAGTGGTAAGTCTGAGACAATGCCTTGGGTTTTGGACAGCAGGCTTTAATTGAAGCTGGCTCCTGTGAAAGGGTTGACGCCACTGTAAATATCGTCTATGGTTGGAGACAAAAACAAAGGGCCTGGTTTTCGCTGCCACACGATCTCCTCTCTGACCTCAGAATGGGCCCCTTCTCTTTACTCTTTCTCTCATTTCTGGGTTTGTACGGACAATGAACATCCGCCTCTGGATTTGCTATGCAGCTGAATATACAAGACTAGCAATACAACTGTACGGAGCTGTAAAATTCTTTGAATCAACCCTACGATGCATGACCCAAAAACATCCAAGGTTGGCAAGACATGGGTCAAAATGACCCACATTGACTTATCATAGGAAATGCACAATTCTGACCATATTTATGTAAATTAAATGTAATATTTCAAATATAATTCAAGCTAGAGTCCTGAAACTCACCTGATGGTTTCCCCTATTTGTGCTTAACAGAACCTCATATTATTGAAATGCCTTAACCCATGTATTTTTCCTATAGTGCCACTTTTTTAACTTCCCTTTAGAGCAGTCAATAGGGCATACCTGGGTGGTCATGATGGCATTCTGAGCGGTCTGCGGCCACACAGCTTCATACGCAGCAGGGTGCGACGCATTGTGTGTTGACACATTCCTCTCGTTAAAAATATTTCTGCGACTTGTGCCACAGTAGCCCTTTCTGTTGGTTTGTTGCCCTCGCGCATCGATGAGACTTGGGCACCCAACACCCACCCTGTACAATACGTGGTTTGTCCCTCCTTGGACCAGTGTACTCCCTACTGCTGACCAGGAGCATCCCACAAGCCTTGCTGTTTGGGAGATGCTCTGACCCAGTCGTCTGGTCGTGATCATTTGGCCCTTGTCAAAATTGCTCAGGTCTTTACGCCTGCATTTCTCCTGCATCTAACACATTGACTATGAGTACAGACTGTTCGCTCACCACCTGATATATCCCTATATACATGCGCAGTTGTTACGAGATAATCAACGTTATTCACTTCATCTGTGAGTGGCCATAATGTTTTGGCTCATCTGCGCATACATCTGCAGGTACACACACATATGTAATTCATCAGGCATATTCTAAATTCATTCACACATGGACACAGAATTGCATGATCACCCACACATACATACACACATATGACACACACGGGTGTGTATCATAGTGTGTGTGGAATGTCATAGTGTGTTGTTTCTGTTCTAAAGTTACCAATGTCGTGTATCCTAGGGTTAAAGAAAAATCCACAATGCACTATGTTATTCTTTCTCTCTTTCCTGCATTCTCTGTCCTGCTCTTTTTTGCCCTCTGTAACATCCCTGGACATGTCAACTACAAAGCCAAACAGGGCCCAGGGCCATTTATTTGTTTGTCTGTGGCTGACCCCCACTGCCCCTGGTGGCCCCAGCACCCTGCCCTGTGCGAGAAGAGCTATGGGCGAAAAGGGGCCACAAGCCCTGGAGAGTTTAAGCACCAAGGGGGGGCGCAGGAAATTCTGGTCTCAGCCCCCTGTGTGTGTTTTAGCAGACATGGCAAAATTGGTTTAGCTCTCTAAGGGACACAACATAGTGTGAATGTAAGTGAAATCCAGAGGGACACGGAAGCAATACAAAGTGGATATAGTATATATACACACAGGTGCTGGTCATACAATTATAATATCATTCCATTAAAAAAGTGAAACTTGTATAATGTATACATTCATTACACACAGACTGAAATATTTTAAGTGTTTATTCCTTTTAATTTTGATGATTATAACTGACAACTAATGAAAACCCCAAATTCAGTATCTCTGAAAATTAAAATATTGTGAAAAGGTTCAATATTGAAGACACCTGGTGCCACACTAATCAGCTAATTAACTCAAAACACCCGCAAAGGCCTTTAAATGGTCTCTCAGTCTAGTTCTGTAGGCTACACAATCATGGGGAAGACTGCTGACTT
>JAOEHI010000018.1:7410934-7424984 GCA_025447815.1 Percopsis transmontana | reverse complement strand
AAGGGTATTTCCATATGTAGTATAAACATCCTTAATATCTGAGCAGAATTACCATCCGTGACATCTTTTTGCCAGCATTTTGAACAGCATTTCGCTGCAGTATGTCTAATTGACTTGTGTATGTGTCTATTGATGTATGTATGTTTTCACAATAGCAGAGGGGAACCTATTGCACCACTGAACACAGACTGACTGGATGAACTTCCTGTAGTTGAATGTGAGGGGAGCAGTGGGTCAACTGGGGCAGTTTCCTGCCCTCTGCAGAGTGCTATAGGCCTGCTGTGAGGGTCTAGCATGGCAGGCAGGGCCTATTGTCTGGGAGGAGGATGTTCTCCGGCGTTGCCTGGGCTCCAGGCCTGGACACACTGCATATGACGCACGTAACTCTCTCTGACTGTACCTGCCAAGCCTGGGTGGGGCAGACCACTCTCTCTGGGGGTTGCTGACAGAGGTTTTGTGGTGTAGAAGACTCCCCTGCCCATTCTAAACAGGACAGGGCTACTACTGGAAACATGTGGGAAGGGACTTTCTGTGCTTATATTATTAGCTTCATATCCGATTTGGGTATTTTTGGGTAGTTTCATTCAATGTTGCCCTGTGTGACCGCCCATGTCACCATGTTTTTGTTAATACTGTGCTGGACTGAATGAAAATACGCTTTGTTTGTTTTTTTTTTTTTAGTTTTGTTAGTTTCATGCATGGTGGACTTTTATGTTAGTCAATAAATGTATTAAAAAATGTGTAGCATATATACTGTATAGTACATATTGTGTTGTCCTCGCTGGAAGAGGACTTAGGATGAACTCTGACATTGGCTTGCCATTAGCTCTTTATTTTTTTATTTTTTTAATGGGTCTGTTTTCCAACGCTCAGTTTTGACACCACCATATGTGCAGGGTGTGACATTGACCCTTAGCCTTGCATTTGTGTGCACGTGTGTGTGTTCGTGTGTGTGTGTGTGTGTGTGGGCAGTGACGTCACACGTTACCATAAACGCTATCCTAAAAGGGCATTCGAAACCAGCGGTCTTAGAGGATGTCCTCTGAAAGTTATGCCTTCTGAAACACTTGTCTATTACAGCAGCAAGGCAACAAGGCAACTGACTTCCATTCCAAACAGACCTGCAGTGTGCCGGTGGACTAGATATTTTAAATATCAATTGTTGGCCTTGCTTTTAATATAGAAAATCCTCTGTCTCTCTCTCTCTCTATTCCTCGTTCTCTCTTCCATTATTAAACCGGCTGTGAACGGTGTTACAAAGGGTAGGCAAGGCCAGGTAATAAATAAACCGTACGTATTAATCCTGTGTTCAGTCACATTTTTGGCAATTCGACTGTTCATGCATTCGTACTGTACACACAGGAAGCAGTGCTGGCACCTGCTTTTTTTCCAATATAAAGAAGAGCCACCACTGAATTATTGGTTACCATTACATTAGAGGCTATCACTAAAGTTAGCTTGCTGGCTAGCTAGCTGGCTAGTGTCTACCCATGTAACAAGATTGCCAGCTGGTGTGTCCATTAGCTAAATATATATGTATAATTTAGCATTATATATTATGTTATTATATTGTTTTCTTAATTTCAAAAATGTTAACATTGTGAAGAGTCATTTTTTCACCCAATCTTTAACTGCAATTTTAACCCAACTGCAATTGCATGTCTTGCACATAGTGCAAGCAATACATCACATAACCACGGTATACTCATACATGTAGCGACGTTGGCCTGTTGAATAAATAATGCTGGGACTTCACAGGGGATAGGATCATTGCACCTGCATACGCATTTCAAAAAGCAGTGGCAAGGCTATTCATACAGTGGATGTGGGGCCTGCATGAGGCTGCATGGACTGGGAGCATTTTACTGAACACACTCAACAATTAGACAGTGATGTGCAGAGACAGGCCAGAGCTACCCGATGGGGCCTGCACAGGGAACAGTTTCATTTCACGTGCTGCTGTGCTTGGAAGAATCTCAATATTTATCCAGTTTGTCTGGCCTTGGAACCTGCTGGGGGAGACATTAGTCATTTGTAAGTATTAACACGGGCATTCACTCTCTCTCCCCATCTCTCTCTCTCTCCTTCTGTCTCTCTACCCCCCCTCCCCCATTCACACTTTCACTCCCTCCCTCTGTGAGTACACTGTCAGTCATGTTGTAGCCTTTTAAATGTCATCCACTGACTGTGGAGAGCAGTAGGCCCACTTGACAGTTTTATTGGGAGATGTCGCGATGATTGTGATGAGAGAAAGAGAGAGAGAGAGAGAAAGAGAGAGAAAGGGAGAAACAGCTTGTGATCTGAAGGGAGGGGGTAGGCATCATCGAGTCAAATCAAATTCAAATAATAAGAGTGATGTGATTAATAGGAGTGCCATTGTGGGGTAATCATGCACAGCCATAATCACCGCTGTGGACTTCAAATTAGCGCGCCCTGCAGTGAGGCTTTGATCTGGCAAGCATCAAATGGAGCCGGTCGGCAGGTTGTCACTTACTTAAAGAACACCTTCGCCTTCACACCTTCTTCTCTGTGCTAAATATAGAGCCAGAAGAATTGAAGTGACGTGAGAGACAGGGGTACAGTAGACTAACGATTATGGCTGCTCTGGGTGGCTCCCAGGTAACTCAATTAACACTTCAATGTCTTAAGGAGACATTGAAACACTTGAAGTCCCTTGCAAGTCCCTTGCTTATTGGTGAGAAAAAGAATAAGCTAGATAGATGATAAAAAGAAAGACAAGGGACACTTTTCATTTGTTAAGCACCTGACAAAGATTTTTGATGTATAAATCATCTACATATTTACTCCAGTGCCATGGAAAGATGGCTATTTAACCTTGGTGAAGGTAGCGAAATGATTATTAGTAAATTGGTTGTGCATGTAGTTTTGCCCCTGTGAGATAAGCACCATATTTTGACTGTATTTTTATTTGTAGCATTCAGTATTCTAAAGGATCAAAACACGTTCAGCTCATAGCACTGTCAGAAACATGGACGCATGGCTCTCTTCTATTGGAAATAACTAGGAATTGAAGAATGTGTTCTGAAAAAAGTTCCTGGTGGATGTGCAGCCTTAGAAGGTCTGGCCCTGATGTCAGTGGAGAGAAAGAGGAGAAAGACATCAGGAGCTGTCATGAGGCTTGTAGATGAGTCTGGCGTAGGCTCAGGTGTCATGGAGACGGTGCTTGGAGTCTGAAATACTGAGCTTTGCCGCTTTCTTCCTCTACAGGAACACTGACATTTTCATTAAAAGGTCACCAATCTTTTCATGTATTCAGCTTTAATGTGGCTAGGAGGAGAGCAGAGAGGAACAGAGACAGGAGGAGGAGAGAGACAGGATTTAGACGTGAACAGAGGCGAAGCAGGATTCTTGGAGATAGGAGACACTTTGAGTCTTCAGGTCACATCTATATGATATCATACCCTAAGTTTTATCACACAGAGCTACAGACCACTAAATGATTAGAAGACTGATATGTCTCATCTACTGTCCACTGGCCCTGCTGTACTCTGTGTGTTGAATTGGTAGTATTTAGGATCATTATGTGATTTCACAAGTATTTTAAACCTCCTGTTTTGTGGAGGGTTTTCATATTATGCATAATATACATTGTGGCGAGATGTGACCGTGGTGCTCTGTGACGAGAGTACACATCCGGGGACATTTTGTTTCAAATTTGGCTTAAACAAAGCGGCGAAATTGGGCGCTGACTTTGACTGGTTTGTTTCACTGACACAACCCGCCCACATGAACACACAACGTGTAGTGTGTACGTGATAACGGGGAGCGTACACCTTGTGGCCAACATTACCCACAACCACTTCAAATATACACCAAATAAAACAAACTAATGTAAAAGCAAGCAATGAGAGTGTAAGATTGTTCATTGAAATCAGCACGTATATGTAAAATAATTCACCGTTAGTATGTGCGGATAACCATTACCGAGCTAATACATTGAAATGGAAGCCAAAATAAAAGAAAGCCTTTTAGCTCTGTAATTTACTATGTAGGCCGTACAAAGTTAAAAGATGCCCTTATTTAGCTGTTCAAATGAGAATGTATAAATTTTTCCTCTGAAAATGGATTATAATAATTTGGCGAGAGTAATCTTTTAAATAGCAATAAGGACCCAGAGTGTGTCTATTGAGCATAAAATAATTTCAAGTATAAATTAAATAGCTTATTACTGCCTTTCATATCCTTGAGGGACTCACAAGCCCCATTGGTAGATGGGGTAATTTTCTTTAGAGGCCGTGGAATTAGAAGCGTGTGAGCTTGTGTTCAGCAGGGGCTGTACATGAAAGTCTCCTGTTTAACAGAGTGGATCTCTTTCTCCATGCTGTCCACATCGTCTGTCTGTCTGTCTGTCTGTCTGTCTGTCTGTCTGTCCAGAGAAAAACGCCTAAAGCTTATTCTAACCTCGTTGGGACACTGAGAAAGTCTTTATGACTGCGGCTCAGCGCGTTTCTGGATAATAAATCCTTGTCTAATCTTTTACACTCTACCTGTCAAAAACCCTTCACTCTGCATGCCCCCCCCCCTCCCCCGCCCTTTTGGTTCTTCAACATATTGTCAATATGTCAGAGAATTGCTGAGACGGGTTAACTTCAACACTGGTATGGACACAGCAAAATGAAGTTATGTGAGAGTGCGACCTGTGTGTGTTTCATTGCTGGAATGCAGTGTAGGATGACCGGAGGACCTGGTGATCGCCGTGACGTCAGCCTGGTGGCACGACAGAGAGCCGAGGGCCCCGTTTGGCCCTGACAGCTGCGTTAGCCCACAGTAATGCGCCTCACTGGTCGGGGCCAAGACTTCTCCCCTGCTGTCAGCACACCGATCGGCTTTCATGGATCATCTCTTATCTGCCGAATCTGTCATTGCGGAGGAGGGCTCCGTTCAGGGGGCTTTAAACCACGCTGCCATGGTTCAAAGGCTCCAAACCCCACTTATGGGTGCTTTGCTCTGTCTTTCTCTCTCTCTATCACACACAGACTCTTGTTTTTCTCCCTCATATTCCATCTTTCTCTCTCTCCCTCCCTGAGGGAAGGGGGCTAACCTGTGGGACCGGGTTTCAGGGTTGGGGGGTGTGGTTTGTGGTGTAGGGGAGTGTCTTGGGAGGGAAAAGGCTTTTGTTTGTTTGGACAGATGCACAGGCCCATCTCTGAACTTCTGTCAGTGATCAAAGCAGCCGGTGATGTAGAACAGATTCATGGGCCGTGTCTTATCGTCCTCCCTACTCCGGCCCCCATCCATCATCCGGAGTCCTCGTCCATCTCCCCGCGATGATGGCACCCTAAACAGGCAGCATTAATCACCACCGCTCCCTTCTCCGGCCAGGTGGCCCCACACCCCCTCCAGAGATCCAGGCAGGCAGACTAGAGGGTGCACTATGTCTCAACAACTCCCCAGGGGAGTCTCCTTCACTGCAAGCACCAGGCTCTGATTCTCATTCAACTCAGTAGTTCTCGAATATGTGGGTTGGGACCCTCTGAGGATTTGAGATGCTTTTGGGCGGACGTATGATTGAAATAAACTTTTTTTGTGTGATTTTTAATCTATTTTCATTGTATTTAATAAATGTTAATAATACAAATTAATATAAATAATAATTAAAAAATAACTCACTATCTCCCTTACTAACTAACAAATTATCTTTAAGAGGCCCACCACCTGGGATTTAGTAGGTTCAATGGAAATGGGCATTTCAGGTAAAACAATCAACTGAGAAGTGAGCGAGTCAATTGCACACAACTCACATATCCAGGTGTGCATGCACGTGCACACTGTATGCTGTATGCACTGTATACTGTATGCACTTGGTAGTCTCTGTGTTGTTATGTCAGTATAATGTATACGTCCTCTTGCCGCTGTATCATAGGTCACTGGCTTCCACCCATTATTGATCTCAAATGGAAAGGGAGTCATTGCACTTGTAGAAGATGAAAGGGGAAAACTGCTTAAGTGGTTCTTTTGTGTCAGCAGGTTGAGCAAAGCATTTCACGTAGACTTTTACAGCTGGAGGTGGAGCCTTTGTGCCTGAAAGGATTTGAAACAAGTGCCAAGTGTGACACCAAAGGTAATGGTGTGTTCGTCATGCCAAGCCCCAGTCTCTTTAGGAAGTTGGAGAGGTGAAAATAAAACTTTGGCCCAGATAGTCTGATAGTCTGATAACTGCATTTCGTTGTCTTTGTACTTGTACTCTGCACAATGCACAATGACAATAAAGTTGAATCTAATCTAATCTAATCTAATTTAGATATTTGAATGGCAGTATAATAAACCTGCAGGACTGATCTAGGTTGGAGGAAAGACTTAAAATTCAGAGCACTTTTTTACATGCATGACATAAGGACAATAAGACAGAGAAAGAGAGAAAAGCCAGGCCAGGATATCCTGTAGTATAATAGACATTTATATCACAGCTAATACAACATACTGCCTATCAAATTAAAAATAAGCATAAAAAACATCAATTATTTGGTATTTTATCTTTGAACATGGGCACATGACCTTATCAGAAAATTGATGCTGGCAGAGTCTTGGGAGGTTTGTTGTAATGTGTGTTAGCCTTTGTGACCTTGGTGAATTATCATTATATGACTGACCATGCTGGGATTTCAGGTGGGGTCGGGGTTAGTGCTTATTGGGGTCTTGGGTTCGGGTCAACTACACAGAGTCAGCACAGAGTCACGGAAAACAGTGAAACGATGAGTGTGGGTGGTTAAAGAGTCTAGCAGACACTCAAAGTCAAAGTCAAAGTCATTATGTTGGTGAAATCTTAAGCAAACAGATGTTGACAGGCAGAATACAAGTTCATCGCAAGGTGAGGAGACATAAACATTTCCCTGACGACTGGTCATTGAGGACTTTCAGACTGGGCTGTGTTGTGATGAGACAGGAACACACAGGCAATCAGCACTCTCGTATGCTGCTTATACATCAATGTAGTTGCATAACCTTGCTGTTGTCCTTGGCCCTTGAACTGTTAATAAGTCTATTTGTTAAAATGCCCCTGGCAGGCAGCATAAGCCCGGGTCCCCTATTTGTCAGAGAAAAAGTCAGTTATCCCCCTCTTGGCCTGTCTGGGAGAGGTGAGGGGATATCACTCTGAATGCTGTGACAGCTCTACTTTAGCATATTCATGACGAGTAGAGTCTCATTTCACAGGTGTATTAAAATACCCCTAACCCTTTTTTCATTGGAAGGCTCGTCGTGTGGCACACCAGAGAGACGCCATGCATGAAAATCGATGGGGAAAATATGTAGAAAGATAAGCATGCATCAGACTCCAGGTCAAGAACCTAATTTCACAGTGACACCAGGGGTAATTTGGCTCTGGAAATGTTTGTCAATTCACCATTCATTTAAGCGGGCACAGCACTTCGAGGCCCTCTGTGTGAGTGTAAGGTGGCCAACCTGAACGCCTGTATTTATGGCACACTTCTGTGAATACATTACGCCTGTCACAATGAAATAAGTGACATACTTACATGCTGCGAGGAGTCTGCCCAACAGGGTGAGCGCTGGGAGAGGCAGAGATAAGAGGAGAGGTAATTAGTACATTCATCTTTTTTATGATATCATTTTTCAGACACAATGTAAATTAGAAATAAGGAGGGATCTGTGGAGAATGGAATTCATTTGGAGCGGGTCAGTCGCCCTACAATGGTGGCGTTGGGAGGCCAGGTGTAATTTACGGTGGCGCTTGGCGGCCCTCACTCTCTCTCTCTCTCTCTCTCTCTCTCTCTCTCTCTCTTTCTCTCTTTTTTTTCCTCCGTGCACCTGGCAGCGCCTGATACCCCTGGCGCTCTGCACAGCTGCGGGCCTCCTCTCCCACAGATAACACCGCAAATGAGATTCATTTACCGCACAGAAAGGAGGACGGAAGAAAGAGGCAGCGCTCCTCTACCCTCTTTTTCTCTCTCTCTCTCACTGCCTCGTCTGTCTTTCCTGCGATTCAGGCTCGAGCTCTTAATGGTATTCTATGGATTATTGATTTTTGATTTGGTTTTTCTGCTCAGCAGAGGCCCCCCATTTTAGCAGCGCCATTACCTCCGTAACGATTAGAGACAAAAAGTTAATTATGTAATTATAAAGCCAATAACAGCCTGCGCCGGTTTACCCTGCTTTAGTCGGTTTAAACATTATCTCTTGTGTGCACATCATAACAGGCGGAATGTGAGGAGAGGAGATTAACGCCTTGGAAAGCAGATGCGGAATTTAATTCTCCCGTCCGCGGCTGCCTGGGAAGCCATTAAGCAATCACAACATTCTCCCTCCATTAAATTCACGGCTGCCACTTTGCACACAAAGGGAAGAGGGAAGAAGCTCTCGGAGATGCGCTCCCATTTTTATTGACTGTAACGTAAGTCTGCCTGCAGGCACAGATGAATAAGAGTGTTAAATACAGTGCCTCAATCTGTCCGAAAATGAAAAGTTTGAGTGGGGCAAAATAAAATGTAAGTAAAATAAAAAAGGAGGGTGCATGTTTGCGATGTGTTGGAGCCGATAAAGCTCACTCACTGCATTGAGGAATAAATGGGGGAGAGAAAAGTAGATGCTCTTGATATTTCTCTATTATTTTCACTCATTTTACTCTGGCGCAAATTATTTTTGTCCCCAGCAGCTACAGATAAGGCCGACGGTACGAGGAAGTGGCTGAATTGGACTTGGTTTAAATGGATTAAGTGCACACACAACCACACACACACAGATCTGCAATGCTACATCGTACAGGCTAACGCACACACACACACACACACACACACACACACGCACACACACACACACACACACACGCACACACAGTGGATATGCATTGACAGGCAGGAATGCATACAGTAAGTGTGACTAATTACTTATGGATGGCTATGTGGGAATTAATATGGTCTTGAAATGATATTTATTTAATGTTACGCACTGAGGCAGGCTGGAGCAGCCCTGAGGGGGTATGGAGGTCAAAGGGGCAGTCTCCTTCTATACACAAGCTCTTAGGGCAGGGACAGGGCCCTGCTCTGATTAATTGGCTAATTCATTAGTTTAGTTAAGTCGTTTAGTGAGATGGGTGGGGAGGGAAGGAAGGGTCTGTAACCTGGGGGCTCGACAGAGCTCTAGCTACAGACATGAAGGAACGCTGTGGCTAATGCAAGATAACCACATCAAATGAAGTGTGAACAAACACACATCGACACAGCCTGGGCTTCCAGGAAAATGAGCACGACAAAAAAAAAAGGATTATCTGCACGTGCGCATATGTGCACTCACACATTCACGTAATGAGAGTTCAAACGTGTTTGGAGTTTCGACGTGGCTAATTGTGACGGACGTGTTTGCAGAGCGCATATTGACCAACATTATTCCTACGTGGAGATTCAGGTGTGTTATTGACTATTGTGAGTGGGGTCGCTTGTATGTCACAGGGCAATTCTTCATAGCCTATTTAGATAAGCCTCTACTTTAAAGTGTCTGTCATCGTCTATCATAGTTTCAGGGTTATCAGTCTCTTCAAGAGCTGGCTTTGGTCTGAGAGCCTGATTGTAGACTGGTGTATAGTGTGTGTGTGTGTGTAAATATGAAACGGTTTGGTCATGTCTATATTTATATGGGTTTCTTTTTTAAGTGCTTCCTTGAGTGCCCCACTCAGACATCCAACACAGGCTAGTTCATGCGTACACACACGCGCACACACACACACTTCCCATTTCTTTCAGACTCATTCAGGGCCCAGTGTGACTGCCAGCCTGTTGCTTTACTCCCCTCCGTTGCTGTCTATCATTTTCTTCCCAGGGGCCAGCAGACAGACCCCAGGGGCCTGGGGCCCTGTGCTTGCCTAGTCCCACTTCACTCAGCACAAATGCCAGGATCAGGTTTGGGAAAGGCAGACGTTTTTTTTTTTGTGTACAGTGGACAGCTGGTACATTCCAGATAACAGCTGAATTTAAAAAAAGTACAAAGGCAGCAAACGGCGCAGGCTTCCTCTTTGTCTATCCCGGACCATTGATGGTTTTTTCAATCAGGCCCAAACGGTTTGTTTCTACAACCATTCGCATAATATAATATCAGCACTGGCACGGAATATCAATGGCTATGTCTGGTTCCTGTTATGGCCTGTTGAGGCTTTTTACTGTTTTGGTGTTACACCAGCCACTGAATGGACATGTTGGCATGATTGATTTGAACAGCGAGGCTAAAATCCTTGTCAATTTGTCACCAGTCTTTGATTAGAGGCACGCAAAATATTCAGTATGTGCATTTGTGATCTTCAAACATTGGTTTTAAAATATACTATATTGTATAAAAATACGTTGTTTCAACAAGACAAGAATTCCTGAAAGCCTTTGATTTTCTGGTGCCCGTAGATGTATCTTCCTCTCTGCCATTGGTCATACATGACAAAATGAGCTTCTAGCAGCCCCTGCCTTCATGAAAAACAGTTAGGTAGCATCTTAAACTATGCTGCCTATCTTTCTGTTGGCATCCTCATTTTTCCATCCATTGTGTTGCTAACACACATTAGCATTCATAGAAGAAGCAGTCAGTATCCACTGGTAAACATAGCAATGATGAAAGTGTTCTCCAGCAGCATCTGGCTGCTTTGTCAGCCTTTTAGTACAGCATGATGGCCATAGCAGACATTGTCTGTCTTTCATCAGGTTGTGAAGACCCCCAGATCCCCGTAGCTAAGATTGGCCCTCTCCCAGCCTCTCCCACCCTACACCTCCACCGGGGTTCCCTGTGAGACTCGGCTTTGTTTCTCCATGCCACTGAGACCTAAGCTTCCTGGCCGAGCCTGACATTTCATGACATTTCATGAACTAATTACACTACAAATAATTAAGCATGTACACATCTGGAACAGACTTGCCCTGACTGGCTGTCAGTGGGGGGTGGAGCATGGGGGTGATTTATGAGTTGCAGCAGGCTTTATCTGATGAGATTCACCTCCCGTTTGCCTACTCAGGACACACACACACACACATACATGTACTTACATCATACTCACAACAGTAACTTGTCTATGTACACAAGTGCAAGTGTCACACACAGCGGGATGTCAACTGTCATCAGACATACAATCCAAATCTTGACATTTCACAGTGTGCACACACAGTGACATGCACACACACACACACACACACACGCTAAGTATGTGACATCAAGAATTTGCAAAAGGAATTCCCCTTTGAGTCCCTTTTGAGGCGAGTCAATGTGCCTTCCCACAAGCCCCTGGAAAAAGGATGGGAAACGTAATGACTACAATGGAGTCTTTGCATTTTTCTTAGACCCTGAAAAAAACAAAGAACAAGGCCTGTGACAAGCTCCATTATTTGGATCCTCTGCCAGTAAGAAGACAGCTCCTGCTGAAGAGATGAAAGTGGGGGGGGGGGGAGTTGGAGGCAGTTGGGGCCAGGAGAATGGGGGAGGGGTGGGTGGGTAATAGGGAGGGGTGTGTGTGTGTGTCAGGAAGGGCCAGAGAAATGGCAGGTGATGAGGACAGCCCCGCCCTCCCTACTATAGCCCATGTCGCGTGGAGCTACGGGCCCGTCAACACAAAGACAAATTATCGTAGGGGGAATTTCACGGACAGGGAGAATCTGTCACATAGAGGAACCCCCTCCCTCTCAGGGACTTCTAACCGCCATTATGAGCTTCTTTAAGGGAGGGAAACTCACTGAGAGGCCAGCGTTCTGAACACCCCCCCTCCCACCCGCTGCTGAGATGGATGGATAGATGCCCCGGTCATAAGTTAGAGGAGTCTTGTTTGTGTTACGGTGATGCATTGTGGGAGTATTTTGATTTAAGAATCTCTTTAAGGATCCTGTCAATGAGATATACTACATATCTGTAATGGTTTATATCTTCTTCTTACTGAAATTGATAAAAAAATGGCAAGGTTTTTTTAGTTTTTTTTTAATAAATGTTGGTGTATTGGGTGGGTAGGTATTTGCAACACAGCCAGACAGTAGAATGTGTGCCAGAAAGTTAATTCACATTCTCATTATACACTGGCGACGTTGTAAATGTGGTAAACTCCACCCCTCTGGTGCTGTCAGTAGTTTTAAAACCAACAACAAAAGCGGACCTCCAAATGTGGTGCGGAGTTCCGTTGGATCATGGGAAATTACCTGCTTAGTTTTCCTCTATTTAGTTTATTCACTGAATACTATAGGATGCTCTGTGTTATCCTGCACCCGGCTGTGCAGCAGGGAACCATTGTCGTTACACACAGCCTCCCAGAAGCTTGGCCCTTTCCCAACAAGAGCATGAAAAATCCCACCAATAATAAATAATACCTCCCAATTGGGTATTATGTGTGCTTAGAGTGGGTTAGATTTATAAATTAAGGCTTTGTGTTTAATTGGCAACTCCCTGCCAGGGTTACCATTGTGTTGAATGTGAACTTGGATAAACTTTGCATTAAGCTTCTAGGTACACAGGCAACAGTTGTTGGGAAATGCAGGCAAACACATGATGTCAGCCACGGTAATGAATGGCTGTTCCAACAGGAGGCCCGCCTGCAATGATAAATGACTGTCTTAATTATTTAGGATATCAAGGTGCTTACTATAGAGCTTGTACTTTCACCTCAAATGGAAATGGCGAGGGAAGCACACTATGTACCTCTACACATATTCTCCATCCGATTTCTAACATATACTGTATGTATATACAGCCATGGAAAAAATTAAGAGACCACTGCATATTTTTTTAAATATAATAATATAAATAATTATGTCAAAAAATATAAAATATATTGAATAATAAAAAATATTTGCTACATATGATATATGTGGAAATATTTCATTTTATTTGCATCATGTGTTTGCTTGCATTTCCCAGAAACTGTTGCCTTAATGCAAAGTTTATATAAGTTTATATATATAAAAAAAACACTGCATATTTAAAAAAAAATATATATATATACTGTATATATATATACTGTAATATTTAAAAAAATGTGCAGTGGTCTCTTTTTTTCTATGGCTGTATAGATCACAAATGTCAGAGACAAACACAATCAAAGCAGCAAAGAAAAACAATAAAACATGTTCAAGAGACATAAATTTCACCCTAGTTTAACAGGGATCAAGATGAGAAAGGTTACGCTGGAAAGACAAAGCTTTAAATTTCTCTATGTGTTTTGGTCATGGTATTTCCAGAAATTATATATGATTAGTATTATATTATTTATAAAAATGGTGTGCCGGGTAAGAGAAGATTATTATGTAGGCATTACTAAACACTTACATGGTCATTAAAGTGATAGTTATTTTCATCCTAAATTAGGATTTAATGTTTTGTGATTTCAAAATATTTATTTTTAAGGAAACCCTGCCTCATCTACAATAAAAACACTAGCAAATAAATAGTTTGTCCAGTAAATATATTTATTAGATGGGTTGGACTGTATGTTGTGGTGTGGGGAGAAATCCCCCCTTCCTTGCTGTGACTGTATCATTCATGAGACCAGAACATGCATAATCATGCTAAATATTTTATAACAGGTTGTATTACAACAACTAATTCTTACAGTACACACATGTATCCAAACAACAGGCCAATAATAGGAACAATGGGGTTTTAAGTTGTTCGTAAAAAAAGAAGTCATGTCTATTGTGCTCTAAGATATCATTTCAATCTAACCATTATGACATCGCCTTTTAAATTTGTCCCATCCAACACAAAAGAACAGCAGCCCTTTAACAAATGTGATGGGGATTATTCCATTCCTTCAACTTCGAAGCCCACAGCCTCTCCACTTTTTCACGCCGAGGGCATGAACTTGGATGGTACACCCCCCACAACCCCCCATCCTGCTGAACACCACATTTTGAACACACAGTCACAATTGGCTGGATTAACCCTCCCGCAGGCCCCCCTGTGTGCAGCAAGCCTTTGGACTCACAAGGCCCTAGCACGCCTATGACCAGCGTAGCCACATGCTAACTGGATCATGTTTTGTGAGAAAAACGACAAGTTTCCCTAACTTTTCTCATGTCATTTTCTACCACAGCCACCACCGTGGATGGGTGTAAGGCTCACT
>JAOEHI010000018.1:7399492-7410834 GCA_025447815.1 Percopsis transmontana | reverse complement strand
AAAACGACAAGTTTCCCTAACTTTTCTCATGTCATTTTCTACCACAGCCACCACCGTGGATGGGTGTAAGGCTCACTGGATTCATGGTCCATTTGCATAAGCAGATTTCATTGAAGAGAATGGAGGGATATTGCGGCTGGTCATTAATATGCCAACTAATTCAGCACATTGTAAGCCTATTGATGCTGCACTAAAGGGTAGTTATCTTATTGCCATTGTTTAGGTCTGAACCAGCCTCAGCAGTTGTTACAAATTACATACTTAATTGATTTAAAATCTGCCCTAAATCACACAATGAGGGAAGATATGATACCGGTTGATGATAGAGTAGGACATTTCTGACGATATTCGTTTTTAAGCGATGTTAAATGTCACAAATGAACAGGCTTTGACACAAATGTGTCTGTGGATGGGAGACTAGCATCGCAAACGGATGCCTTGCTTATTTAGTGTACTGCTGACACGGGCACATATTTCAGCCACATTTGCAAACTCATTTTAAAACTATTTGTTAAACTATGCCTATCAATGGCCTGTTTGGCTGTGGGATGGGTCCCGCCACCGCAATTCGTGAAATGCACACTCCACATTTTCACACTCAGCGCCAATTAGTGGCAGCAACAAAGCCTGACCAAAAATAAACACGGCAGTATTGCGTACTTGTTTCCACAATGAGACATAATCCCCGGGATATGCGGAACAATATTAGCTTTTCAATTACTCCTCAGTGTCATTGAGAGGCAGTCTATTGAAACAGGGACTGACCCCCTGCACCACCTCTCTCCACCCACTCCTGAAGCGTAGTGCTTGAGATGTGAGAGACTTAAACATAGCACCCTTCAGCATACGCACCAGTGACTACTCTCCTCCACCTTTCTTCTTCACTGCTCCCTCCATCACTGTCTGCCAACACATGAGTGGCATTGCCACATGCAAAGTATGTGCACGTGTGTGATATAAAAGGGATGTTAGGGAGAAATACAAGTGCAATACCTTTGCACTAATAATGTTAAGGTGGTGACATTGGTGTTATTGATGAATATGAGGTTGCGCCAGTAGAATATGGGGTCTCTCTCTCTCACTCTAACATCCCCCCTACCTTTGTGAGGCCCTAGCCCACTCTCTGAGGCAGCAGCCATTGTCAGAAGGTCCTTCGAGGGGTTTGTATGCAGCAGGGGCCTCTGTGTATTCTTCCCCCGCTCTCTGAAATCTCCTGCCCCAGATAGGGCCACATCAAAGCCGGGGGGCTCTGCATTGAGGGGCCTTGGTCCCTTGACTCTCAACATGTGGTTTTTGTGGCTGTGGACATCGGCACCTTTTAACCCATTCTGTTGAGATTAGGCATTGCCTTCAGTTGGGCATTAGTGAAACTATAGTAACCAATAAGAAGCTTGTCGCTGAATGGAAACTATGTATCTTGTCGGAGTGGAGCTGTCCGAACATCATGGTCCCAGACAAGTTCCTCGGCAGGATTTTGGCTGCCAAAATAGGGGCCCCTTCTTTTCAAACTGACACAAAGTAACCCCTCCTCCTGCAACACACACACACACAGTGCATCACTATAATATATATTCAACCCAAAGAGGGGGTGAAACAGTGTTTTCCACAGGGCACAACCGTTTAATTATCTCCAACCAATATTTTCATGTCGCGCTGACAACAGCGAGTGAGAAAATTGGACCGAAATGAATGAACCAACAACAGTTTAAGAAAGGGGAGGAGGACAAAAAAAACACAAATACAAAAGGAGTGCGGTACAGAGCCAGGGAAATAAACAGGAACTGATGGTGTGGGTCTCTGCTGCAGTCCTGGCTGGCACAGGCCGGGTCCTGGGGAGGGAAGAAGGGCAGTCGGAAGGCCAGGCCCCCAGCTTCATTAAGAGGTGCAAACAGAGTTCCGCAGTCCCCAGGCCTAGGGCTCCACCAGTCAGATGAGGTCGTTAGCTCGGGCTTAATGGGAGCTAAAGGCTCCAGACAGCACACACTCATTAAAGCCGGGCTCCTGGAGCAACTGTTACCAGCTAGCAGCTCTTCAGCAAACCTTTCTCTCTAGATCCCTGTTGAGGGGGATGTTCACACATCCCCAGGTCGGCTCCATCCGCTTTAGCACCAGTCAACAGCCAAGATTAGTGAGGTGACTGCAGTCAAAGCTTTTACTCAACAAAGCCAGTCTGTTCTTTGCTGACTTAAACCCATCTCTGCGATCACATGATTATGTATTGACTTATTAGAGATATGAATCATGATCTACACATACTCAGCTCAGAGAACTCACCAGAGACTCAATCTGTCAGAGCGGTGGAGCGATGAGATGCGTATTTGCATACAAAGTAGATAGCAGCTCTACAAACCCATGCTAATGCCATCAAATATAAACATCATAAGGCTGACACTTGGCGGGTGCTGTTCATCCATACGTTTTGTTGTAAAACCCCAGTTACAGTGTTCATCTGATGCTCCACAGTGGACACAAGTCTCACACTGTCCCTGGCAGAGCTGGGAAGGGCAGCGTGAGGTTGGGCCAGGGACAGTGGGCCTCCAGACAGAAGCTTGGCTGGACTCTCAGAAGAGTGGAGCCTTCTGTGAGGTTGCCTGCCCCACCACATGGAGTGCTCCAACAGTGACCCTGCGCAAACTGGCAACTGCCAACCGTCTGCTTCCGTCTGCTTGGCATATTTGGCCATTTAGTGGGCGCTTGTGAAGATCAAATGGGTTAAGATTGCCCCTCTTAGTCAGCAGGGAAAAAAGAACATCAAAAAGGTGTAAATTTCACTTCCCCACTTTTGATTTAGCCAAGCATGAAAAGAAGTGTAATGCTCTCAAGTGGTAAGGGTTTACACTATTGATGCTGTTACTTCTGCTTCAGGAGGCCCAATCAGCCAACAGGGAGCTGAGTAAACTCGCCCCGAGTTTTAGGGGAGGCCAGATGGAGGGCTTTTGCTGCGCCTGAAAAGGCAGCTTAAGAGCTCGCCTCCTCAATCCCACTCAATACTGACTGTGTGAAATTCTGGCCTGGACTAAACCCCCAACCCACCCTCCTTCTCCAAAGCTGGTGGCTACCACCATATGGGCTTGTTTAAAAACTCCCACAGGCTGCTACAAAGCACAACAACACAGTTTTCATATCAAGTACCCTCTCAAAAAGGCCCCCCCTACGACTCCTTCCCCTACGATTCCAAAGGCTGTCACGGGTTCTGCTCTGATTAATAGTCGGTGTTGGCCGTCTGTTTTGGCAGATCGTGTTGTGCGATGATTAATATGAATTTGGCTGCTCAAGCCAGATTTCATCTGTTAGAATATGTTTCAAGTGCTGAGCGACTGAATGTTTTTATCAGAGCCTCCTTTTACCAGATGGAATATCGGACCGACATTAGATAGAGTGTGACTCTCGAGGCTAACATTTCACCTCCTTTGCGACACTTTGTCCTAACAGCCTCTCACAAAGAGAGAGTGGAGTAGATCAGTGGCCCTGCTCGTATTTGGTGGACAGGGGAATGGAATGGCTTTTGTAAAGACTTAATAGAATCTTTAACCGTTCCAACAATTCACTCCCATGGAGTTGCATTAAGTAGATATTGTAGAGGTACAATGACCTAAATAGCTCAACATCAACCTCATTAGGCATGCAGGCAGGGCCGGGGCCATTTCATGGTGGAGCCTATTGTCAAGGCTCACCCCAGGTGAGCATTAAATTGCAAATGATACCCTGAAAGGCAGAGAGGAGAGGGCAGAGAGAGACAGAGAGAGAGAGTGTGAGTGGAGAGGACAGAGAGAAAATGGTTCTCAGGACGCAAAGGAATGAAAAGGCGGTCGGAGGGGCTGCTCCAACCGTAAAAAAAATCTAATACATCACTGCTTTGGCAAAGCGAATTCCCCTCATCTCTTAAGTGTCTTATTTGTAAGCAACGCTGAGCACAGGCCTGGAGAGAGTGAGCAAGCTACAGAGAAAGAGGAGGAGAGAGAGAGAGAGAGAGCAAGGGGGATCCTAATGACAGACTGATAGCAATTACTTGTGCCCATCAATGGCTGTTCTCCCTCCCAGCATTCCGGGGAAAATTAGAGGAGTGGGAAAAATAAGGCAAAGGAGGAGGATTGAGAAGAGCGGGAGGGCTTAAGATTGAGTGAGAGTGAAGAATATTCACCAGTCTCTCCTTGTACTGTCAGAAACTTTGCAGGAAAATCCATCTCTCAGCAAATCAATAGACGCATCCTCCATGCCAAACAATCTTCGCCTAATGGCCCCCCAGATCAACATGTTAATAAAGGGGTCTCCGAAGAACAGTTTGCAACTGCAAAGTGCTCTTGTGAGTGACGTAAAAAGATGCTGTGGGACGGGAGGTGCACTCCTCAGCGGAACTGCTCTCTGTCACCCTCGCCTGTGAGGAATCCTGCCTTTGCATATTCGCTGTCACCAGCGGCAGAAGTGAAAAGACCCCCGAGGACAGTGTTAGGAGCCGCCTGCCTTGCGGAGGGGAGTAAATTAAAGCAGGGATTAGGGCAGACCAAATTGTGGATGACAAGCAAGGCAGTGGCAGCCACATCAAGTGCTCTTTCGGCCCATATGTCTTCATGAAACGCCACAGTGGGGGCAATCTAATGAGTCCAGAGGAGAGCGGTTTGGTTTAGTGAAGCTGAACTAGACAAACGTCGCTATAACCTCCCTCTTTCTCTATTAGTTTATCTTTCCTTGGCTTACTCTCTCTTCAATACACATGTAACACACTAAGGGCAGCACACTCATATACAGTTTACTGTCGATACACACTAATCATATAATTCGTATTTACATGTGCCTATTACAATTCATAAACCCATAGAACTTGCATGCTAGTTTTTTTATAATAACAGCAAATTGAAACATTGGCTTCCAACAGAGAGCAGGTGGGCCATTTTGTTGTCTTTTCCCTGGATGGAGAACATTTCCGCACATCCTCAGATGTATTGTCTACATGGCTTCATGCTCCAGTCCTGTGAAATTGTACCTTAAAACAAACAAAAAACCAAAACAAATTTTACATGCAAAGTAGTGAGTCACTCGATGACACTAGTTAATCCTTTATCTCCATGGGGAAGCAATCTGTGGTTTTAATCTGTCACTGTGGAATATACCTGCCTTTCGGGCTGAACAGAGGTGTGTGTGTGTGTGTGTATGTGTGTGTTTGTCTGTGTGTGTGTGCGCTTTAGATGTATAATTACCATGCAATTACAATATAATTACACACATTAATCGTTTCGTTTCTGGAGCAGGGCTGCGCGAGCGTGTTGGATGCAGTCATTAGCGAATGGTATTCTGGTCCTGCGACTGTTAACATTTGAAAAAGGCTTTCTGCCCGCAAATAAATATCCCTTGGCTAGTAGACGGAAATATCAAAAACAACTGTGACCGTGCGTGAAAGAGTACGTGTGACGACACCAGGCGGGTGGAAGGCTCCAGCGAGCATCCTAGGAAATCCAGAGATGTTCAGGTTGTGTCTTTGCGTACTGTCTGTGGTTGAACATTTGCAGCTATTGGCTTCACTGTGTGTGTGTGTTTATTTCTAGTGTGTTAGTTTGCACTGTTTGCACTGTTCTAGTGTGTAGTTTCCCAAATGCAGTCCATTTAGTTTGCACAAAGACAATGTTGTCATCCTCATACATTAAACTGCTGCAGTTTTCATATATGTTTACATGCAATGCATGGAATGTTAAGGCTATTACCCTTATTTTGAGTAGACATTCCATTCCATTTGAGCTTTATACTGTCTACATAATCCTAAAACCAGAATAATATTGATATATCCAACATCCTTATCTGGATGTTAAACGCAATAGAAAAATGCTATTTATAAACAGCATATCATATTTGGAATATTTTCATATATTTCCATATTGGGAAAATATGACAATACATCATAGTAGAGTTACAGTGGAATGGACATTTTGTCAAAAGGAGGCATCAAAATCATATTTTAATAGTATTTTGCTATCCAGTTCAGTTTTTTGTATGTTAATGCCTTAGTAATGCTTTGTCCAGTATTTCTACACTAATTGTTTTCTATTGGATTATGTTAACCTCCCTTTAAATCCCAGTCTCCCCCCTTTCATCTGGTGTGGAGGTGCTGTGTTTAAGTCAGTGCACTCAGTGGGGGACAGTCAGTGGGTGCTCTAATGAAAGTCACTCTGCTGTCCTACAGAGAGGTCAAGCTTTTACACCTGGCCACAGCCACATGGGGCCACACGGCATGTCTGGCCTTGGAAATGACTCTCAGATAAGGACCTGCATAATTTAGATGCAGGGATAACTCAGGGACCCGCGGTAGTGTGAGCTGTAATGGAAAACAATAGATAATGTAGGAATAATCATTGTCAACTGGCTACACATCTAATTATTACAATGTTTTTGTCAAACTGGTCCTGGTCAGTGTAGCAAGCAGGTTTTATCATAACAGATCAACTAGCAGCAGATAATCATAACATTTCTGAAGCACAGTGACTTTTACATAAAATCCCTTTGATTGTCTCATATGTCGTTTACTATTATTAGTACAGTACAAAAATACACAGTATTGTACTGAAAGTATTAATATTACCCTGAGTAAAACTTACAGATCCTTTTCAGTGACTCTTTAACAATTGTGCTCTGTGGTTGCTTGGTAGGGTGCATTGCACACTGTCTGCATGCCCGGTGTTGTGAGTGTGTGTTGCCACAATCACACCAGAGGATGGCAGAATGGCTGATGAGACTTGGCTCTGAGCTGTGTTGGATTCCCGTGCAGGGAGGGCTTCAACAGTGTGCTTTTTGCCCCATTAAGCACTACAAAGCCTGCTTATTTTCGCAATTCCACGCCTCCTTTTAAATCATCCCACATTCTATGAACTGAGAGGGGAAAATAAATCCAGCTCCAAAATGGCATGTGGCAACACATTTCAAAGGTATTTCAAAACATCCTCGCAGGATGTCAGTGACAGTTCTGACACTAAGACTCAGAACCCGGGAAAAGAAGAGTGTCTATATCTAAGATAAATCCTTCCATTCTGGTCAGGTGTTCTGATTGGACAACCGTTGAGGACGAATGGACAGGTATATTTACAATTGGCATTTCTCTGGGGGAATCTCGTTTATTAGCAGAGAGTGACAAACAAGTGCAGGAGAATCTGGGTCACATGAAGGAAGGTTCCAGTGACTTAATGGAACCTTCTATCAGTTCCAATGCCAGTTACGTCTCCAGCAGCTTCCATCCATCCATCTGGCGACTGTGTTCAGGTCTTTGGCTCCACAAACATCCTCTGCAGCTAGACTCTATACATGCCTGATCCTCTTGGCAGCTAGAGATGCAGCATGCTTTTAAAGAGGTAATGAGCCAGCGGATGCCGGCGATCTGCTCAGGGGCCACAGTGCAAAAGTTTACGTTCCCAGGACATGGACAGAGAGCATGCCGTACAAGCTGCAGGATGAAAGCTAGGCCCGAGTCGGCCGCATAGATCTAAAGCCACAGAAGGGATTACAGACACCTACTTCCATCTTAGACTGGAGTTTTTGAAGTTGGGGCATAGGGGGCGGGGGGATCCCTCTGGCAGAGTCCTGTTTGATTCTGGTGGGAGTCCGTCTCTAATCCCCCTTTCCCATTCTCACCTTCTGCCTGATCCAGTGCAGTCTCTCATCCCCCTGGTCCTGGATCATTATCCAGCCTAGCTGAGGGGGCTCCCCCTCATTAATTTCCCTAAGCAGATTACAGAGTGTGCGTTTGTTGTTGTTGTTTGAGCCATCTGATTTGCCTAAGCCCTTTGTTTTTTCATCTGGTTTACACTTTAATGCCCCCCAAATGAGTTTCAGCGACGGGGGAGTTCAACCTGACCCACTGTCAGGCAGCAAAGAACTTAAGAGAAGAAGGACTAGCCCGAGGGGGTGGATGAAGGGAAGAGCACATGTCACTTCTCTCCACTGCAGATTTAGATGTTCTGAAGGAGGAGGCAAGCGTTGATTTAACCTCCACTCTTCTCCTCTGAGTGGAGCTAAAGGCTAGTTGGGAGGCCGGCTGGCTAAGAGGCTGCATCCAGCAGAGTGATACAAGCCACAGGCCCTCAGTTAGCTAGCGCTGCTGGGACAAGATCAGGCCTGTAATGTGTCTTCTAAGCCAAATGTTTCTCTTAAAAATGGACTCTCAGAATGATGTGGTCAGTTGGCAGTGCTTACCGGGATTTGAACTTGGGACAATTTTTCCATTCTGATGCTGGAGGGTAATTTGTTGACTGGTTGCTCTATCTTCTCCTCGTGACATCTCATTAGTAAGATGAACGCAGCCTGACCCCGGGTCCAACTGGCTTGGCAGGCCAACATGCGCTCCAGCCTGACACACCTCTCACACATCATTATCAGCTATTAGACACAGTCAGCTGAGCATTAAATAATGAATCCAGCTTCTTGTAAACAAAGGAGGCGGGCTTGTCAGGCAGGGGAGTGACTCCCTCACCCGGAAGGGAAAAGTTTGCTTGTAAAGTATAGCCACCTGTTTAATTAGCATTATTACTTCACGGGGACAGGATAATGCTAATACTTTTTTTCCGATCACCATAAAAGAGAATGTGACCTGCCTCATGACCAAATATGATGTAACATGGTATCAATACAGTTTATAAAGCTCTCTTGAGACACATTATGATACTATAACAATATACATAAATGTGCAATCCCTCCTTCTAGTTAATTCTACTATCTCAGTCTGGATATATTCTTAGAATGCAACCAACATAAATATTGGACATTGGTTCCTTTGTGGTCAACAGCACAGATTTAATCTCCTTCACAGTCCCCAACTACAAACTATCAAGGGTAAAAAAGGGTGGCCTAAACACACAACAACGCTCGGCCCACAATCACACACACATCCTGCCCAACCCCCACCCAGTTCGTGCTTCCTATCAGCAGCAAACAATTCCAAACAATTAATCTGACAAAGCCAAATGTAATTGATTGATAAGGGGCACAAGGAGCAGCGGCTAACCTTCCTGGGGTGCATTTGTCTGGGAGCACAGACAGCGCAGATGCCATCAGGCCCATCAACAGACCAGACTTTATCAGGCGCTGGGATCGAAATGTAGTCCTTTTGGAGCATTGCCAGAACCACCCCGAGAGGGAGGCTGGTGAAAAGGTGAAAAGAGCTAATGGGACAGAGTCAAACGTCTCATCTTCAACCAGATCTAACAGGCCAGCCCTAGACGCTGTTTAAGGTCATGGTTGACGCTGCATTTGCATTTGTTCTCTTTTGAAAAGAACACTCTTTGACAAACTGCCGCATGAATATCCTGGAAAAACCACTTGGGCCACAAGAAGTTGTCGTCACAGGAGGAAAATCATATGTTCTTTTTTGCCATCGCTGATCTCCGGGGTATTTTTTTGTCTTCCATCAGGTGCCAAAGTGCAAAGCACACTAAACAACAGTTGTGACCAGAATATATCAGGGGAACAGATGAGAGATGGTGGCTGCATAAACACAATTTTGTTTAACCTGAAATGATAAACATTTCTCTGTTGATTTGCAAAGAAATAAAGAAAATGCTGCGGTCCTCTTTGCCCTGATGTGCAATCATGGCATGGCTGTCTGTGTGTATATTTTTATTGCAGGGTTAACAGCAGAAGTAGCACATTGAATCACATAGATACAGGCTCTCATATAAACAAGTCCTGGGTATTTTGGCTATGGTTTAGACTAGAACATCAAAGACACAACAACATGGGTATACTGTAAACTGTTATTTATGCGCAGGCACAAGCAAAGCATTTGTATATGGCTGCTTTTACCCATAATTCACTGTCCACTTTCAACACTGATTCAACCACATCCTACTGAAGTGAGGTGTCTGCTGCTTGAGTAAAGTATAATGTTGTCTTCTACATAATAGACTAGACAAAACATTTCCTTAAATGTATTTACTGTATGTAGGAAATGTTTATGCTTCGTGCAAATGTTATAACATAGGAGCTGTATTTCTTTACATTCTTTCAGTTATACAAATTAACAACAGGGAGCTGCCCAGTGTCACAGCCTTCTATAGCCAACCTCTGATTTCCATGCTCCAGGGAACATAAGCAATATTTAATAAAATCGTCATTCATTTAGTTTACTCGTGTACATTTTCAAAGTGAGTTCAGAGACTCAAACCAGCGTCATTCCGGTTACGAGCAAGCGGTCATCTCTGCCTCCAAGTTGTTCGGTTCCACATCTGGAAGGGCCTTGGCCCATGACGAACAGCCTGCTGTGAGCGTTTACTGCCCATGACATGCAGAGGATTATCTACCTACAGTACGCTCTCCAGTTAATCCACTGGTCATTGTCCACACATCCTGCTAACGGGACCATTTTTCATGTGTAAGGTCGGGTGGGTTTTCATGTCTGTGTGTGTCTTCTTTCTGTAACGTATGGATAGATGCTTTTTTTTGTACAAATGCTTACTCGTGCCTCTGAGGGACTGGCCGCTAGGGCCCATTTAGGAGGTGGACAAAGAGATCTGTAGGGTGCAGGGCCCAGCACCTCTTCCAAGAGAATCTGGAAGGCGATGGGTGGGGGGGCTTCATCCCACTGCTCCCTCAAACTTCATGGAAATGTAATAAGTGCAGCTGCTTTGTTTTGACCCGCACAGCCCGGGCCGGCGCTGGGGGGCACATGTGTGATGGTTTACCAGGAGACACCGGCTGGTCGGCATCTGATGAAGGCGCGTGGAAGTCGCTCTCAGTGAGCCGCCGAGCGAGCTGCAGCCCCTCCCGCGGGAGCCCGTGCCCGCTCCAGCCAATATAGACTCTGTAAGGTCCTGAGGGGGGATAATATGTGGGGCTGGTTGGGACCTGTTTCATTTCTCCTCCCGTCTTCCTAATTCTCTCATTCTCCCCTCCCTTCAAAGGCCCTGCTGCCAGCCTACAGAGTTCTTTGAGTTAAAAGGACAGCAATTCTCATTTGAAATCACTGCCTTTTCTCCCTCCTCTCTGCAGTTTCCAGGGGCTGGTCTCTGCCGGCTGCACCACACTGAGCAGTGCTCTGCCATGACAACTAAATAGGTCCCCTAATACCACTTCATAAAGCCCAGGACTGTCCTCCGGGCAAGGAGCTGTAAATTAAAGGCATAAATGTTGCCTTCATGGAAAGCGCAAAGAGTGAACCTTCTACTAAAATGACAGGATTGGCTTAAAGGCCCGGTCAAAATGATACCTTAACCATGCCTAATTTATAGGCCCGTCCATCAGTGAAAAATAAATGGATGTTCTGGTTATGAGGGTCGGGAGCAGAGACTGTGTTGACCTGTGTGTGTGTGTGTGTGTGTGTGTGTGTGTGTGTGTGTGTGTGTGTGTGTGTGTGTGTGTGTGTGTGTGTG
>JAOEHI010000018.1:7369214-7389772 GCA_025447815.1 Percopsis transmontana | reverse complement strand
GATTTTCTACTCCATTTGTGTTTAGGATGTTTTTTTAAATAAAATATATCTGTGAAATATAAATAACATTAATCATATCTCTAAATATAATATCTACAACATATTTAGTCAACTTTTTTTATATTTTATTTGTGTTTATTTTTATGTTTTTACTTGATCTGTTTTAAACTATATACTGGTCCACACTTAATGTAAGATCGTTGTCATTGATTGTCTTGAAAGGTGTCCTTAAAATAAAATGTATTATTATTATTATTGCTTATATTATTATTATATATTATAAAATAAAGTGAACAATCATTTGGCTAAATTGAACTAACAAGCAGCCCAGCTTGTCTTCTCCTTCTCCTCTTTACTAAATATGATATGTCTGGAACATCCCGTTTTCCTCAAGGTGCTGCTGTTCTCTGACTTTTAGCGGGAAATAAATTGTTTCCATTCATCTCAAATTCTATGCAGCTGCAGAGAGAAAACTTTCTTTGATTTAGTAAATATCCCTGTGTGTCTAGTGTTGTGAGCATCAAAGGTGTGTGTAGATATCAAAGCATCCTCTCAGATGTCTTAGATAAACCGTATTTTCCATTTCTAGTGTGAAGCAAACACAGCTGATTTATACTCAAGACTAGGCCTTCTACTATGGCCAAAAAAACTTTGTTCCTCAGGTAGAAATATCTTATTTCATTTGCAAAGTGATGGAATGTCTGAGGTCACACTGACACAAAGACCACATAATTCACAGGCAAACTGATCAAAATAGAAAATGGAAGCTTTTATAAACACTGAACCTACAGTATATAAAATGTAACCCTGTATAAGGTATAACTGATTCAAACCTTCAACATGTGAGCATGAGAAGTTGAAGCAAAACCAAAAATAAATCAAAAAAATGTTTTATTGTATAAATTCCTATTTTCAATCAACTTCTCATACACATCCATTACGTTTTTTTAAATTTCCAACACACTAAAACACCAAACTTCTTGCTACATCCATGCCAATGAACTAAACTCACCTCAGCTAAGTGAGTCTATCCAGTGAGAGGCCTTGTCATGCTGTGATGGTAGCAGAAGGTAACTCACTAAGTGAATGAACACAGAAGTGGTGTGACAACCCTCACCTGAACCGGGACTAGCTCTGGAGAGCCCTGCGCTGTCTCTGGCCTTAGTAGATGGACTACTATAGGGAAACCAGTGCCGCCGGCAGGTTTGCTCCTGGTAAACTGTGCCACCATCTGCTTGGAGACCCTGGAACTGGAACCAAACCACAAGACGGCGGCTCAGACACACAACGCAAGATGGCAGGCAGGCGCAAACAAGAGCCGCAGAGCCACTCTGACACGGCAGGATGCCGGGCTGAAATATTGAAGTGCTTTAGGTGTGACATAGTGACACAAAAATCTGAGCTTTTGGGAAAATGCCAGGTAGCCTTGGCAAAACAGGATATAGCTCATACAGCCTTCCTCTTAAGACTCTGTGAATGACTGCATTTGGTATTTCAAAGAGAGATGAAGGAAGATGCTGGCGTCGAGTTAAGAACAATATGGGACGACAAAGGAGCAGACCGCACCATTTATTTTCACGTCCGCGGCTGGTACGGAGGAGATCACTGGGCCGGTCCCACAGGTATACTGTGTTCTCAATTGTAGTTTCATGGACAAATAACAAAGATCAGAGATCAGATGAAGGCATTTGGCTCTTCACAACAGAGTGGGAACCCCAGTGTAGCACGAGGCAATGTCCTTCACGAGAGGAACTGTTCTCCACACTTGGCTCTGACATAAAAGCAGCTCTTCTCCACTGAAGTACACATAGATACACACACACACACACACACACACACACACACACACACACACACACACCCACATGCATGCACAAACACTATCATAAAGACACACATGCACACACACCCTCCAAAAAACAAACATATACACATTGAGATGCACACATCGAAAAATGTAGACTTACAGACGAACACTCAAGACGTACACACACTAGCATTCACACACACACACACACACACACACACAATAAAAGACAGACACACACACACTGCAGGAAGCATGCCTGTCACGAACGAGCAGAGAAGGGAGGCAGCAAAAACAACTTTATGTCGACAGGAATAAGAAAAACAACAGTTGAAAGAACGTCTGCATGAGCGCGAGACAAAGCCTTTCACTGTCAGAAGTCGTCAGTCAGCAAAGGGGAGAATATGAGAGGACGATGGAGTCATATTAACCAACACAGGACTGGAGGGATGGACAGGCAGACAGGCATAGAGGAAGGTCAGCTCCAAAAATGCCCTGGGCCATTCCCACACCTGCCTGTTATGTATCGTTGAGCAAAAACACCCTTTATGGCTGAGAGTCAGAACTTGAAATGAGACTCTGTCCACACAAAATGAATAACAATATATTAAATAAAAGATATATACAATTCTAGAATACAGTACATACACATATAGCACTGTACTGCAGAATAAGAGCTAAAGACAAGACAGTACATCTTCTTTAGCGAAGCGTGACCATTGAGAACTGGGGGTGACTTAAGATTTGTAATGGGTCATTTTTGCCCAGCGGCCCAGGCAAACAGAAAGGTGTGTGCTGACCAGAGAGGGACAGATTACCAACAGGCCTCCGGGGGCAGCACTACAGAACAGAAGATAAAAGACCTTATAAATAGCCCTTACATTTGTACATGCAAGTGGATGTTTATCTTGGAATTTTCTGCTTATGTGTGAACATTAAACAACTGTAAACAGTGCAGTTCAGGTCCCATTTCCTTTACATTAGTGATATTGTTTCAACTGCCAAACTAGGCAGCCAGAGTTTAAAAAAATAATTTGGGTATTATCTTTTAAGTGGTTCCATGGTTAGGGCTCCCCAGGGCGTTAATCAAGAAGGTTCAGCATGAACTTCCTCTACCGCCGCGTCACGTTGCGTTTACTTCTCTATAAACACAAAGGCAGTGCTGCTGTGGTAGCGTAGTGCCTGGTGCCTGAGCAGAACGCGTGCAATGTTTGCTTGTACCAGTAGGGGCAAATGTTTCAAAATACATTAAACCTTTCAGCAAAACACTGTATTTCATATACAGTAATATTCTGTATAGTAAACTACTTTGTGGGGTGAAGGGCAAAGTTTAAGTGAAGCTATATAAACATCATAATATAAGAACATTTACTGTACATGACATGTTTTGGAACTACACATTTTTATCTGCCCAGCCTTTGCTAGTCAGCTGGTTATAACCCGTGCATAACCATATTGTATTAAAACATTGATTAGCCCGCGCTGACTGACAGAAACATAGATCTATGGGTGGGGTTGAGGGTAACTGTACAGCACATGCCTGTAACCCCTGCTGTCTTTTATTGGACAGATATAAAATTAACAACAGCCAGGAGCTGTAATGGTGAGCAGGGCTGCTTCCAACACAAATTTCCAATTTGAGGTCAGCTGTATGCTTCTATAAAAGTTTACAGGGCTGCTTAAAGAAGAGCCGTCACTTTACAAGAAACAAACTTTCCTAATTAATCATTACATTAATAACCCTGGCTCTCCTTTAATGCACCTTCAGCCTCATGCATGGCCCCATTAAAAGCACAGACAAGGCTGGGCCCAAAGCTATTGACATAAATCAATAAAAAAAAAATGCTGTGAAATTTTCCTTGCTGGGGCAAATAATAAGATGATGTAAAAGCGCATTGTGCACTAAAGAGAAGTGACCTAGCTTTTAGCATTAAACTTATCATGACCCACCAGCTCATGTTAAAATATGGAACGTGTCAAAACGTGTAATGGGAGTCACGGCATATGGAGTGCAAATATAGTCACTTTAGTTGGCTGTGGCCTGCCACCAGTCAAAGAATAAAATAGAGCTGTTCCAAAATTAAATATACAATAACAGAAAAAAAACAATGATAATAAAACAGAAATCATGCTTTCAAATTGTTTACACGATGAGCACAGACTCTTGACAGATTAACACTTTTCAATTATCATTTTTATTGTTTTTCACAATGGATGTTCCTTGTCTGATAGGTTAGTGCTCTATATAATTTCTTAAACGCATGTGGACAAGCGAGTGTTGGGGTGTTAACAGATTGGTTGACACAACACTCGTGTTCGGGATTCCTGCCTGGAGTGTTCTCTAAGTGTGTAAGGACACTGAGGCTTTGTTCTGCCAGGACATCAAAGGGACAACCCGAGCTAGTTGAACAGCGATTCCCAGCTAAGTATAGAGGAAGTGATGGACGAAGAGAGATGGTTCACGTATGAGGTCATTGGCAGAATGCAGCACGCATCGATGCCAACCTCCATCAGGCAATGAAAGAAGTGCAAATAGCTTCTTCTGCCAGAGCAGGCTCAATGTCTGGCCTCTGTACAAGGCTTTGGTCAGCCACTCTAAGAGGACTAAGTCACCTTTAAATACTGCTGCCATCCATACCTCTCCTCCCCAAACATAGGACATAGGACTTGCCTTACCTAACCTACCTAAGCCTCCATCTATCCAGTACCCGCAGAGCCTGTGACATCAATATCTCATCTAGATCATTGGTTCTCAAACTTTTTGATGGCCTGCAAAAACAAATAGTTTGTTGCAAGCATGAATATGCACATCATATTAAAGATATTACTTTAAAATCTTGAAATCATATAACAACCCGCCATAGATTAACTTGCAACCCTTCAGGGGTCCGGACAATCACTTCACATTTCACAGTTCCAGATGAAATCATAGTGAGATTAGGCTCTCATATCAGAGATCAGACTAAATCGGTTTTCTCTTATTTGAGTCTGGGTTGGGGTAGTCCCCAGGCATAATGCCATTAGTGGTGTTTTGTTGACAGCAGGAAACGGGTAAATGCGGCCCCGCTTTAATCAGTGGCATGCCGGGCTGGTGTCATAGTTCCCCAGCGTCTCCCAGGTGAAAGATGAGCAGGGAGAGAGGTGTTGTCTCCAGATTAATTAAAACCGCCCTCCTCGCGCGAGGGCTTAGCGCCGACCCAACGCCTAAAACCACGGCTGTGCTTTCAGTGTAAACACTAGCCATCAGCCACAAGAGGAAAGAGAGGGAGCACACAGCGATTTTGGCGTTAATTAATCAGGCTAAGATCATGTTCTAACCACTTAAAGCTTGAGGGGGGTATTTATCTGCAGGGAGAATAGGCCCTGTAGGTTTGTGAGGCTACTGAAACATTAGATGTGATTATATAGGGTTAGACAACATAGATCATGGGAAATAGTGTTTTATTTGAAAGTGAGATGGAAAACGATGTTCTGAGACACCATCTCTAAAAGACAACATCTGGTATGCACACACCTGAAATGACACCTCAGCTCTGTTTTAGGAGGGCTTGGCTGCATGCTCTTTCAGCTTGATGTAGGGTTGATGTAGGGTTCCTATCCTCCCCCCTCTCTTGGTTTCTCCTGTGCAGCACGTCAGAAGGACAAGAGACCGTGTCCCAGCAGCCTTGTTATTGACTCAGAAACCCCATCCACAGCGCCGTCTTCCTGTTCCCTTGAAGTGAGACATCCTTTCATGGGGGATCGGCCAGGAGATCCAGACACAGAGATGCTGGGCTCTGCTGTGGCCTCGGTACAATAACACCACTACACTGAGACTCCCAGCAGCGCACCCTCAAACCCCAGCTCTCGCTTGACCAGGAGCGCCAAGAGGGAGGCCTGTCGTGCCTCTGGCCTGGGAGGATGACACAAAGGCTGGAGTTGGGGTTGGTGAGGAGGGTTGGGGGGGTCTCTTAAAGTCACATGAGGGGAGGAAAACATGAAGGGAGAGAGGGACAGAAGAAGGGATGCCTTCCCAAACCCACTGCACTCTGACTGATCTTTCAAATCACAGGCCGCAGCACAATGTTAGGACAAAGTAACATTCTCTCTACACAGATCTCTATCACCCGCCCACATCCCAGAAGCCCCTTGAATTAATTTGCATGCATGTCAAAAAGCCAGAACATAGTTTATTACAGGCAAAAAAAGCACAAAAGCCCTGTGTGTGTGTGTGTGCGTGCATGTCCACTGTATATGTGCACTACATGCCTTCCCTGACAGGACCACATGTTCTAGACATCTAATGAGCACTGGTCATAGAACCTGAACAAGTACTGTATATCTACTGTTTGTTCTACTGACGTGCAGGATAAGGCTGATTGTGCACAGCTGAGACATGTATCTTGGCCATTATCAACACTTTGCTGGAACGATGTTTCTGTTTCCAGACAGAAGCCCACAATTACCTCTAATACAGTGAGTGTGAGTTATGTCATAAACCTACATACAGTTGTTCTGATGCACTTTGGGGCAAAGTTCCACCACATAGTATTCATAACTAGAGTTATGAATACTATGGTCTATCATAACATTATAACTGCATGTGTACTTGTCTCTTTTATTATCAACACAATTTCAACTGTGCATAAAAGTACATCTTAGCTAAGTGCTACCTAGAGTACACATTCTAGCCTAGACTAAAGGCTTGATCTTTTGATCCAGTACAAAAGTGAACCAGTACAAAAGTGTACAACATGTACGCACACACTCAAACACACTCATGCACAGCACTTCTAACACAACGTATGAAGCTTGTATAAATCTCTATCAGGAATCCAGCCAACCTCTCTGCCCTTCGCTGGTGAGAACCATATAATAGTCTAGGGAACCAGAAACACATTTTCTGGATAGTTGGCAGCAAATTTCCCATAATGGTTTGGGCTGGGTAACTTTTAAAATGATATTTTTAATGTTGGTTTAAAAGAGAGAACTAGAAGAAATAGTGGCAAACAAACATACATACACCACGGGAAGCCTGTGATAGTCTACTTTGTCACGTATGAAAGGGAAAAAAACGGAAGACTTGCAGATGTGGTGCCTTGATGCCCCAGCCCGTACAAGCATGTTTTCGTTACCAAAATAATCACGCCACATAATTGTTTCGTGCTTAAACACAAAAATAACAACAAATCAGCACTTGTAAACTCCTCAATTTGCCATTTAAGTCTCATGAAGCCCAGAAAAATCATGGTGCCATTATCTAAACTTGTCATTAACGAGTGACAGTGGCTGAGTGTACGCTTGTATAACATCCCCAAACGTCCCCAAAACAGTCTCTATCAATGATTAACATCACGACAAAGGAGACCTCTCCACCACAGGGGAGCTTTAAACCATCCGTAAAAGTGAAAATGGGAGGCAATTATGTTAAACACTTTACATTATGCTAGCTATTTACCACACCATTGTACCTTTAAATATCTCCCAAAGTAATCTTGCCTTAAGTATAGTTCACCGAATCCTCTACAACCACAGGCCCAACAATCTGTCTTGCGTTACTGGGCCCACCGAGCGTGAGATGTTAAACGCCAGGGCTGACACAGAGGAGAGAGCTGACATCGCTTGTGGCTTTTCAAAGTTGTGTTATTTACTCGGGGTCGGGAGGGCGCGTGGGTACCGAGCGTGATTAGTCGGAGCAGGGAAAGTGTGCTGAGAGCAGATCAAAGTACAACTTGTGGACAACAATTCGCAGAGTCAGAGAAGAGAGGCCTAGCCTCGTCTTCTGCATGCCTTCACACATCTTTTACCCATACGAGATCTTCTGCGGACAGCTAAGCATGGATAACCCTAGTTTGTACTGCTCATGTTCTTGCAGTGTTCCTTCATTTCTAAACGATAAATATCTCCCTTTCACCCACAGCAGATGCTCCGCTCAGGGTAATTGATGTGAAGGTTCTGCTGAAATCAACCTAGTACTCATTCTGAGGTGGCGGCCAGGAAATCGAGTCGTCAGAGGCGGAACGTTGCATTCCTCTCACACAGCTCGGGTCAGAACCTGCGGAAAACAGATTTTCAGTATAAAGGCTGCCAAAACCCAACAGTGCACCGTAACACCCGCCCCACACACACACATACACACACACCCCTCCACTGCACCCGGTCCTTACCAAGGACCTCTAGTGTTTGGATGAAGGAAGCTCCACTGAAAGTTTGCTGACCTGGCCCCGGCCTTGCCCGAACCAAGCACCAGTCTGTAGAAGGAAAGGAGGCGATGCAACGCTGTCCTGGGGAGAGACAGACTGAGTTACTGGATATCACCCAGGGAAGCTGGGTGGAGAATCAGTTTCCATTTCACCGTGACCTTTCTCCGGTCCCAACAGTGCACAGTCCCAGCATTACCTCCTTCCTTTCACATCCCCACTGCGCAGCCTCCATCCTACCCCTCTCTCTGTCTCATTTGGCAAGCTATCCATCTCACACTCCTCGGATAGGACAGAACACTGACAAATATATCAAGTTCACATAGTCCATTTATCTCCTTATCAGCTGTTTGCACCACTTGTAATGTAAGCATACCCTACTGCACGTGGTAGCTAATATAAACTGTGGAATAGTAAGAAAATGACATCTAAACAGCTCTGTATCAAATGAAAGACCACCTTGTAAGTCTAAATAAAGATGTAATTGCTGTGAATTTTCCCCTCAGGATGGGAGTGAGCTTTTTCCATCACCCGGTCTATTCTTAGGGGCCAGGATATTGTTTTCAGCCTCCAAATGATGGTTTGGTATTAAACTGGGTTTGCTGGCTGTCTTTCTACAGTGACAATACTGGGAAGCTGTATGTCACCCAGCTGACTGCTGACGGAACAACACAACAGTGTCCGTCGGTCACTAGAACCATGCTAATGGCTTCCCGTAGGGCAGTTAGCTGCTCCGAGGACCATGTGTCCCTATGGGATCTTTTTTTTCTTGTGAAAACATTCAGGCAGTCATCCTGCCATGATTTATCCCATCAGGCCGGTTACAATAAACACATGAATACTATGAACGTTTAATTATCATACTGCTGTTTAGTCTCTGGAGACGACGGCATGTTCTGGACACACAGCTGGAAGAGTAAAGACATCTGAGACTATGTGGACTACGGATATCTGTCAATGCTAATGACTCGAACAATGTCATAGGGTGTGTGTGTGCGCGTGTGTGTTGATGTTGATGTCACTTGTGGACATGGACTTCACCCCTTCACCGTGCATGACAGACAATGTAAAAAAGCAGAGGGCAAGCACACACACACACACACACACAGTGAAATGGAGAGGCTGACGGCGTGACCTGTGACATCACCCTACAGGCACTCCTCGCCCACACTCACGCTAAAACAAACCGTCGTCACAGAAAATGGATCACCAGCCTAATCACCCCGACATTAGCCCTTCTCCTAGCTTGATAAATGAAGCCATTGTGCGATGATTATCACTGTTATTCATAGTCTCTTCGCTATGGAGATGGTGCATTTGTTGCATTACACAGAAGCAGACACTGTTGAGGCTAGTGCGTGTTTCCCTGTCACCGTGTATTAAAGGCTAGCCAGTGACATTTATAAATACTAGGCACTCTGTTGTGCTGTATCCGTCGCAGTTATTAAATTGTCATTATTTTGGTGGCAACAGGGCCCAGCCTGTGATTAATTGAATACTATTAAGTGAAGGTGAATCACGGCCGTTTATGAATGCTGTTTTACAGAACAAATTAATCATTGACACATTGCGATAAATTGCTATACAGCGGCACTAAGCTTTTCACATCAGCAGGATTCTCTGTGCAACTGAAACACAAGTAACATATTATTGTTTCATTATTTCTGATGACATTGTAATAATGAATGATTTAGTGGGCTTGCCAATGTTGTGCTGGACATTGTTGTATCTGCGTGTGTGTGTGTGTGAGTGTGTGTCTATGTAGGCTTACATGAGAAACTACAGGCTGTGCTCTGGTAAGTATCAGGCCTGGGCTTTTTCTTGGTATTCATGTGGCAACAATGATCTCTGACTTGTGTTTTCTAGCACAACACAAACCATAGTGTGCAGAAAACAAGGATACTGGATATACTGTACAATATGAATCCAATCAGGGGAAATTTACAGACATTTCTTAGTTTGTTTACTTTATTTTACTGTCATCTGAGTAGGTTTTACTGAATTACAACAATTCAGGTTGTTGGCAAGTGTTATTGGCAAGAAACTGGGCTACAATCGAACAATCAGAAGTTCCATATATCTACAGTCTCAGGTTTTGACTCATTGCAAATATAGCAAAATATTATTTATTTAAAAAAATGTGTTAATAGATAATAGTGACTATTATCAGATACAGGAATGAGTTAACAGTAACAGTAATATTGGATTTAATGTTTTAGATGTTGATATTCTTATCTTTCAATACAATAAATCTTTCTTTTAACACGTTTAATTATGGCCGAAATATCTACGTCTGTAGTTTTAAAATAGCAACAGAAGTGCCCAATCCAATATGATCAAATACACACATACAGATATCATATTGATGTATTCCTAATATGGTAAATTACAGCGTGGTTTATAGTGCGGGGCTCAGCTGACCGGACTGTTCATCTTCAGAAGTGCATCTCCGCTGGCATAGCTATCCATGCCAGCTTTAGCTTTAGGCCTGTTCCCGGGGGGGCAGAGTCTGTCTCTTGTGTTATCCCCGAAAGAACAACACAAAATCAGATTGGATTTGATTCTGTTCTATGGAGCGCATGCATGAGGCTTGCGATCGTGAAACTCCAACGTCGCAAGTTGTGACTCTTCCGGTTGAAATGCGCATGTGCCAGCAGAACTTCAAGATGGCACGGCCCCTAACCCATTGTCCTTTCCCCTTGGGTTTGTACGAGCCGCCATTTTCTTGTCCGTTCCCAACTCTCGAATGAGGACACAGGACTTTATATTTGCATTCCTTTCTTCCTCTTCGCCATGCCTCCCCACCCATGCCTCCTGATGGCCGCCCATCTTCGATGATTTGCAGTTGCCTCCCTCAGGACGCTCTCCTCTGCTGTGCAGCCTGAAACTAAAGGTGGAGGTGGGGGATTTCCATGGGATTTACCGTGTTGGTTCACCGGCGGTGGCCTCCAGGCCCCCTCTCCTCTTCTGTAGATTCAAACAAACTCTTGTTATTTCAGCTTCAGCGAGAGCTGACTTGGATCTGAGGAGAGAGCCCGGCTGCCACCAAGCCCCAAGGGAGAGGGCGGGCGGTAGCCTTAAACACTTCTCCTTCGCTTCCTCTCTCTGTCGCTCACTCCTTCCCCGGGCACTGACAGGAGGTATGTATTTTAGGAGAGACCCGTGGTGATGTGATGGAGGCTTGAGCCCCCTGTTTGAAATGGAAACAAACACACACACGCACACACACAAAAGTCTCTGCCCTGGCATGGAGCACCAGGAATATCCCGACGGGAATGGCGATAGGAAATGGAACAAGTCAAAAAAACAGTCACCTTTATTGAGGTTTTCCTTTCAAAAACACAAGTAAATACAGGAACTTCCTATTCAGGAAAGGACACTGGGTGATGCTTTTGCCTCAATGGACCGACCGCCGCTGGAGTGGATCATTTCTTTTCCCCATATCAACTCTCACTCTTGTACACAGCAACAACACATGCTGCTCCAGATAACCAAGCAGAAACATGATAAGAGAAATGAATGTAATTCATGAAAAGCGATAAAATGGGCCACACACAAGCCTATCCTCCTGTGTGAGGCGCTCTTCTTCTATTCACTGTGTGCCCTCATTGCTCCTTTCAACCTCCATTTATTTCACACAGGAGAGTATTGTATATGTGTGTGTGTTTGTGCGTGGACATACTGTTAAGTGGTTATGCGTTTTTGTATGTGTCTACCTCCATGTCTGTGTGCATATGCACACCGGCATGAATCAAGGTGTGTGTACGTGCTTGCATGGATGGGTATGTGTGTGTGTGTGTGCGCGTGCGTGCATGCGCATGGAAGATGATTCTACACTCCATCCTCTGTAACTCACCCAGACTGATAAAGAGAGCAGAGTATGGTTTTCCAGGACCTGCTACTCATTCCAATGGCCCGGCATGCGTAAACAAATCAGGGCTGCGATTCTCCATGTAGCGGTCAGATAAGAGGAGAGGGAGACCTCGGGAGTGATGGATCACGGAGGGGCTCCACATCCTCTCTTCTGCCCAGCACCGCCCTGCCACCTTGGGATAATAAACAGCCACGGAGCAGGGGGGCAGATAAGAGCCATCACTCACATCGGCCTAGCTGATAAGACACAGACGCTCTCCGTCACCCTCCGTGACATTTGTTTTTCATTCCTGGGGAAGTCAACCTGTTTCATGTCATGAGCAGGCTCACCGCCGGATCCCCTGCTGAGTGTGTGCCAGGCTCTGACACTGATGGCGGTCAGGTGACGGACTGTGATGTTGCAGGGGAAAAGAATGGGCTAGATTGGAGCTTGAAAGCAAAATGCTTGGTATGAAGATGCTATCGTCCCCGGTGAGGATTAGCTTTGTATGATGAAGATCAACCACAACGTTCAATAAAGATGTGTGTGGCATCACATCCACCTGCCATAATATCCACTTACTGGACATTTCCATTGTTTCATGGCAAAAAGCAGTACTGAAAGGACATTTAATTGAATTGAATTTAGTCAATTAGTAAAAGTACAGAATTGTTCTTGTGGTTAAAACCAGCATTACAAAAACTCTGAGAGCGCATTCCCCTCCCACATCTGAGAACTGGGTGGCTCACACCATTCTCTACTCATCCCCCTATAGCCAGGTGTACTGTAATTTATCTTTGAAACACAGCTGTGTTTTCAAACAAATCGTGAGCTGGGGACGGTTCTGGGGTGTGTTACAACACAACCAAGGAGTTGAAACAATAGAAGATTTTGTTTTTAATCATATATATATAATACTTGCTTCAAGTATCTTGTGTGACCGTAAAAAAGGCTGTGATCCATCTTCTTGCTGACAACACGGTTACATTGATGACATTTTAAAGAGGCATGGGTGTAGAAAACATTCTCCCTTTGATTAACTGGACCTGTATAGAGTCAAAAGTTTTGGTCAAATTAAAATCAGCCCTGCCGCTCCCCACTCTCAAGATATAATGTTCTGATAGTACTGAGGGAACCAGGTCATTCCATTCACTTATACCTGAGCTATTTTTACACCTCATATGTCATGTTAATGGACTATCCGGGTGAGGCTCGGGGTTAAAAAACAAGCTGGAACACAGAGGTAGGTCTATAGCCTCGCCGTGTTAGCTGTAAAACTCAAGTTGGACATGAGTCAATGTGACATCTCCAAAGAAAACTTTTGAGTTACAAGTTATAAATTACACAAATATTTGTGATCAGCTTGCATAAAAATAAATATTAAAGTAACTTCACATTTTGGCACCTTTAATTCCCTAAAAACGCAGACAGGAAAGGCAGCCATAGTAAATCTGTCTGCCCTAACACTGCCTCTACCAGGGTCACCTACAAGTCACAGATTTGAAAAGGTTTAAATGGTTACTTTATGGCTCTCCCAATTGTTATATGTTAGAGTTATGTGCATTGTGTTACCTCTAATGAACGGCGTAAATTCTCAGTTTACAACTGGACCTTTATGAGGGGAGGGGATTGTAAAACACACACTTTTTGCGTTATTCGTGTTTGTCACCGGAGCTGTGGAGTTCAAACTGCACACATACTGTTCCCATTAGTCAGGGGCCACACGGCCGTCTGCAGTAATGGACCCAGGACCGTGAGAGATCTGCATCTCCTTGGCCAGTCACGGATGACATTTAGCAGACAGGGGCCTTGACTTCCTGTGATCATAACTGCAGTGATGACCAAGCTAATCCGCCGGTCTCATAAATCTCTCTCTGGCCTTCAGTGATGAAGCACACCTGATAGACAGACACCTGCGCTGACACCACATCCCAGTTAGGAGGGTAATTATGTGGATAACCACTCAGATGCTGCCTTTGTGAAAACATACTGTGTGCTTTTGTTTGAAGACAATATTTGTAAAACCTAATGCCTAAGTCAACTAATACTAAGTCAACACGGCTACCAGATACAGGATACAACCTAGCGTCCATTAAAATTACTAATGCTGCCGTTGTTCTTTTGTTTTATTCAGGCCTATAATTATGTAGCTCATGGTTATGGGAGCTGTGCATGTCGTGTTGCACGACGTTAGGATGGAATCCCGCTCTATGGTATTCGATAAAGCTACAATCTTGAACATTCGATTTTAGCGATTTTAGTAAATGTTAAGTATGGGCCAACTTAGTGAATTAAAGCAGTGAAACTGTTTGAGAATTTTGCTTGCACCAAGAAAAGTGTATGCATGGGATTCTGTAATTCCACTGCAAGGTTACAATTGTGCTGCAGTGCTTGTTATTTCTGTCTCTAGAACACTGTATTGTACCAGCCACAGTTAAACATGTTCAAGACATAAAATCCAGGCCTGACCCCTAGTCCCTTTATACATGCATTTTTTAGTTCTATAATTTGGTACACTTTGGCATGTGTTGTGTGATAACGCATAGCATCAACATAATTCAAAACTATGCAAATGCCTGGCCTGTCATAGCAGCTGACATCTGACAGCAGACAGGAGACGTAGCTCACAATCCAGAGGTGGGACAGGATTGACAAAAGAAGCAATTAAAAGGTGCAGTGATTATGTCATCATTTTCCCGGGCCTGCTCCTGCGTCAGAAAGGTCCTGCGACGTTTCACATTCACTCCCCTGAATGAGTGAACAAGGAGCGGAGAGGGGAGGAATGAAAGAGGATTGAAATATCTTGAGGGGACACTCTGCTTACTTTTCAGCTGGCCCTTATCTCACCACGTTCAGCCCTGTTAATATGATGATGAACAATATTTCATGAAAGGCGACTGAATGTGTCTCTCCTGGAGAGGGCCCCAGCTCCCTCTGTCTCCTCCCAGTGTACTCGTCTTTCTTTTGTAGAAACCTCAGAAATAGGTGTGTGTGTGTGTGGCGGGGGGGCAGGTGAGAGAGTGGGGTAAGCTAGGAAGATAATCACCCCATCCCACACACACACACACACATACACACACACATACACCCCTCTAAGACACCTCCGCTCCCCGCCACCCACTTCCAAACAATTTCATATCAATAATCGCGCAATTTTCCTACATGCTAATCCATCAAAGCGGGCTGGGGGCTAATCCGCCGGTGTGAGGACGGGGTGGCGCGCATCGCTTCCTCTCCTTTCAGGTGTGCCCCACTCCCTGCCAGTCCTTGTCCCACCGCGGGGCACACAAAGCCCCCTGCCCTGTCAGCACTGATTGATCAGAGAACGGCTGTAAACGAGGAAGGCGGTGCATGGCCTATCAGTGATGCTCTACATCCTCGCTTGAAAAGAGCCCGCATCTTCTTCTTATAATGAACGCTGTGCTGTTAACAGTGCCTGCAGCTCCTCTCTTTGTCATGTGCAAATAGCCAAAGTGCTTACCTTTGAGATGGAAGGAAATGAGGGAGAGAAAACAGGCCCATCCTAGGAAGATTATCATAATGTCTACAAACGCTGACAGGGTCGAATTTCAGCGACTCTCTTTCAGATTAACTGGGGTTTAAAAAAAAGGGTGCATTCGTGATTGTGTGTTTGATTTTAATTTTGTGACAATCTTCCCCCAGCATGTAAGGGATAGCCTACATGTGGATATTTTTTCTTCTTCTGTACCTGGCATGGTTGGGATTTAGTTGGGCTAGGTGTGTTTTTTAGACACACAGGAAGGCATACCAGGAGCGAGCTCCTAAGAGCCTGAGCCTTTCTGCAGGAGGGAAAGTGAGAGATAAAATGCAGAGGCCTCATTAGTAGCACATTTATCATCTCCTGTCTGTGATTTAAAAGAATGACTGGGTCAAATCACTTTAAATACCTCGGGGGAAATCAACATTTGTCATTGCAAAGCAAACCTGCCTCTCCCCTCTCCTCGCCATTAATTCATTCTTGTAAAGCAACCCCATTCGCCGCCGCGCTGATTTTAATTTCATCCTTGCAAAACCTTGGCCCACTGTCTTCCTCAATTCATTGGTTGAACACACAATTGTCCCATTCAATTCAATGTGGCAATACTCACCGCAAGGCCTGGCCCTATCTATAGATGCCTGGACAGGTGAGGCAAATGGTCTTTAGTGAAACACTGAAGCAGGGGAGACATTGCAAATTACACTACCGCTGTCCATAATTACAAACGAGCGCCATACCAGCACACCAGAAAAATGTACACGCTTTGAACAAGAGAGATATTATGTATTATAAATGTGTTATTAATGCGTAACTCTGCAAGGTCGGGGAAGTCGAGATAGGTGTTGAAATATGGATGTCACCCTCAAAGAGTCCGCTAACATCGCTTCAAGTGGACCCTCTGGACACAAAGCCGTACAGAATATTTATGCAAGCGTTGGCACACTGTCTTACATTCCAATGACCACCATGCAGCGACAGCACAGTGGTGGTCACGCTAGCTATAGTGCTTAAACCATGAACAAATAATAGCGTAGAGATATCCTGTGTTGGTCAGACGTGCATGTAATATGCACGTCTGACCAACCAACAAAATGTATTCGCCCACAATCTGAGACACTCGCTCAACAGCGTCCAAAACAGTAGGGGCAAGATGACTTGCTCAAGGGCACATTGACAAACTTTGTCGCTCTTTCCCCATCCAGTCTTTATAGGCATTCTTTAAAAGCCTGTCCTTCTAGGACATTTGAGACAAAGCCTCCGTGCACATCACATACTACAGTATTTAAAACTGGAGAAATGGAGAAAAGTCACACGGAGGGACCAACACTGTAAAACTTAGAGCGAATCCATAATGAAGAGCAGCCTGACGAGAGAATAAACGCACATCTATTTCATGCCAGTTCAGACAGAATAGTCTGCCATATGTAAATAAGGGTTCAATAATGAATACACTTCCCCTGTATTTTATTTGCTTTAAGCCCTCGCAGTCACACACACATTGGCACCGTGCAAGACACAAATTAGAGAGCGTTTTAAAAGAAATATTCAAAGAGCAGCCTGCTGCCGGAATATCAGTTATTATTTTTGATGTTGCAATTTCTGACACTTTGATGCAATCAGCGAGTAGCCTCGGCATTCAGCCCTCTCCAGGGAGAGAGCTGTCAGGACTGAGGAGCCGGTGGGTAGATAATTATGGGAGATCAAACCTCGGTAGTTAGTAGGCAGGAACGGGAGGCAAATGCCAAAAACCAGCCAATGTTTCGCAAACGCTTGTTCAAGGATATCCTAATTGCTATAAGTGGTTCCTTCAGGACTGGCACTTCAAACGCTGCCTGCCGCATGATGTCATTTATCCGGCTCCCCTCCGCACTCACAATGGGCAAATTAAGGGTGAGGGTACAACATAGCATAGCTGAGGACAGCTTCCTGTCTCTGTCATGACACGTGAACCCGGCCAGAAGTAAATGCTACATTTACAGAACACGCAAATGGGGGTTGTTATGGATAATATACTGTAGTGTAATTTGTGTCATTATATAGAACCGAACTGCCTACTGTAGAAATAGTAAATATTGGCACTGCATTTAAAAGTAGGATGTCCCAAACAAAACTTTTACAGCTTCACATTGCTGTTTATGAACATATTGCAATTTAAAACACCCATGTTGGGAATGTTTTTGAACTCCAACATACAAAAGTTAGCATGCTTGCTAAACTCCTTGAAAGACTTACATAGTATACGTACAAGTAGTACAACATGGAGGCTAATTGGCATGCACAACCACACAACAACACTGTTCGTAAATATTAGCGTAGTATGATTGCTGAAGCAATACATTTTGACACGCAACTGTGCGCACCGTAATTCAAAGTGAGAAGACAGTGCTATCTGCCAGTACTGTTTGCAGCCTACGTCTCCTATTCCCCTCTTACCTTCTTCAGTTCAAAGGGAAGGAGAGGGGAAGGTGAGCAAGGTAAGTCAGAACAAATTGTCCAACAGCATTGTACCATGCTAATGCTTCACAGTCCATTTGCTGTTGGTGGGATGAGGCTCTTATGATTGGCCCCTATAGGCAAACAGCATCCATAAGGACGTGCTTTTTTTAATCTGCCTCACATACAAATTGCTGACCATTGTCTCTTCTGATACCGAAACAAACTTGAAAAGGAATCCTAGACCTGTTTCTGTGTCTGAGCCACATCAAAGAAGAAAACCAACTCCTCCACAATGAAAACTAAGGATTTCATTTTTCAAAAACAATGCGTGGTAGCAAAGAAACTGCAGCGTAGCTGGTGTACGTTTTCTGTAAAGCCACTGAGTCTTCAGCAGGCTCATTCTTTCACTCTTTTACTTTGTCTGTTGTGAATGTGAGCGTCTTCAGGGTCATTGATCATCTCATTAAATCCAGGCCCAAAGAAACCATTCCTTTTCACACAGCTCAGGAATTCAGACGCCTCTCAAACACTCACACCATTAAACACCACCAAATGACTGCCCCTCACTGACAAGAAAGGCAGCAATAAAATGATAAAGTCTATTTTGTTTAAAAGGGGTAAAAAGTCACTTTCCGCAAAGAGTGGTGAAGTGTTAGCATAACAAAGCTAAAGCCCTGGCCGGCTAGCTAATGGCTCTTCATCTGCAATAACAAGTGTTGTCTCTCGATAAGGGACCATGGAACAACAGCTTGCATTTTCCACTGACCTTCCTACACTGAGACACAGGGATTGTCAATGTCAGGCCAGAACCCAGCACACACGCACACGTACACACACACTAAAAGATAAATAATAAACATGCCACCTGTAGATTTTATCTCCAAAGGCACAACTGGTGAAAATGGTCTCTCAAACACACACACACACACACGAACAAACACACACACACACACACACACACACTTGCAGGCACGGGAGGCAGGACAGCCAGGCTGTGTGGCTGTGCTCAGTCTAATTGCCTCTCTAATTGGTGATGTCTAAAGGGGGTCTCTTCTTTATGTTTGGACGGAGGCTGCATGCCATCACGCAAGGCAGATTACACCGACAGACAGGCTGGAACACAGCAGAGAGAGAGAAAAAGGAAAATAGAGGAGGATGGAGGTGATTATTATTAGTAAGGGATTGTTCTGTATTTTTTATAACCACAGGAATACATTTTTCTCTCAAGTCTCTGAGCTTCAGGTGGCTAAACAACCAGTAGCTGGAGGCCTCATCCTCCTCTTCCTCACTGTGGGGTTTTATCCACAGTTCTGCATTTCATGTGGCTGTAATATGAAGGACGGAGGGCCATCAGCGTGCTGTCATCTCCATAACTCCCATCCCCTCCCCTGCCTTTCCCAGGGGGCCAGCAGATCCCCAGTATGGCCTGCCAGCACCCTGCAGCCCCACCGCTGATGGGAGCTGATTAATACCCTGGAACGCTGGTTTGTCTTCCTGCAGTTCACTCAATGACTTCATTCAGAGGGCTGAGGTCACCAGAGGCCCAGTAATAAAGGGCCCGCACTTCACAGTAAAGACAGCCCGCCTGTGCTCAGCTCTCACAGAGAGAAAGGTCTTTCAGGGGGAGGGGGGGAGGTAGTAGAGAGGAAAACATCTAAGTGTCTTTGGCGGTGGAGTGCCAGTCCTTCAGCTGGTCTCACTTCCTTTCTCTCATCTTCACTCCTCTTAGTTTCCTCCTTCCTAGTGTAGTGAGTACAGTAATTGGTAGGCCGATGCATTATTAGCATGCTGGGTAGCTACAGCAGGAAGGAAGAGTGCAGTTTTCCCCTCAAAGAAACGGGGTTCATATTTCTTTTCCGATTTGAATCTGACCATCTCATATTCCATTTCAAAACTCTTCTCATCACGTTTTATAGAGAATAATGTGTCAATGTGATGAACGACGCCTCAGTTAAACTACTGACGGCGATAGAACTTGTCCTCCCCTCTCCTTGAGGCTCGTCTCCACTGTTTAAAGCGGTAGTCTCATATAACAATGCTTATTATGAGGCACAATCCTTTAAACAAGTCAAATAAAATTGATGTCACTCACTCCTTGAAACCCAACGACAATCTGGGGAGTTCCACGGCAACAAACGGTGTGGGGGAACGGCACAGCTTACGAGTGTGAGTAACTCACTCTCGCGCTTATGGGATTGTAAAAAAATGACAATTTCTCGAAACGTGTCATAAATTTGCTCAACTGCTCTTGTTGTCCCCACAATGGCGGTTGCTTTTACTTTGAGGGCCGCGCAAGTCTCGTCACTTATATAATCCAGAGTCACCAATTAAGTGCTAGGCCCACCCCCCCCCAGCCCCCTCCGGGCTCTGATGGGACAATATGGGGGTTCTGAGGACTCTAGGCCCAGCCGCCTCCTCCCTCGGACAGGGGAAATGGATGGCAGTCTGTGGCCTGCCTATCCATCCAGCACCTCCTGGGCGGAGGGTGGAACATGGGGAGGGGGTTGATGGAGAGCACAGCAGCCAGCCGGGGGTGATGCACGGCTCTGCGAGCCCATAAAGCAGCCGTCAGCTGACCTCTGAGGCACACGGGGACCGGCGGAGCCTTTATGACCATCACCAGATTTAACAGCCAATAATGACTGGAATAACCGCTTAAACCTTTACAGACCTGCACAGCCGCATAGGAGGGACAGCACAGAGAGGGAGATAGAGAGAGAGAGAGAGAGAGAGAGAGAGAGAGAGAGAGAGAGAGAGAGAGAGAGAGGGGGATATAGATAGCCA
>JAOEHI010000018.1:7354387-7369114 GCA_025447815.1 Percopsis transmontana | reverse complement strand
GAGAGAGAGAGAGAGAGAGAGAGAGAGAGAGAGAGAGAGAGAGAGAGAGAGAGAGAGAGAGAGAGAGAGAGGGTGATATATTTAGCCAGCGCCCTGACAGGAGCCATGTTTCAACTAAGGGGAAATTACACATGCAAAGGGCACTTCCAGTTAGTGTGTCTGTTTTACTGAAGCCAAGCAGCCAGGACGGACTAGAGACACACAGACAGATGTGATCCATGCTGAGACATGAAGAGGAATACAGGCCAAGCAAAACAACAACCAACATGAATCATTTATTAACAAACATAACGAACTAGATGCCTTGATTAGGGATGCTAAAGTTAACATGTTATTAATGTGTTACCGTGATTCATTTGAACCCTTACATTTTTTACGCTATTAAAGCATTAGTTTGACATCCATAATTCCTGCTGGCATGCCTGTTGAGATATGGAGAAAACTGGCAGACCCACCTGTTCTGCCTTGGTGTAATTTGAAGTCTGCAGTATGCAGGGTTAAATGGGATAGGTTGTCATAATCTACATGCACTATATATTGGATTATTAACAGCCAGAAAAGGGATACAGTGAAGACAGGAAATTTAGGAATAACCCAGTGGACTGCTAGTTAAGCAGAAAATGATTTTGTAATGGTAATTGGAGGAAAGAAAACATTTGAATTAAATTATTATTATTTTTTAAATGACTATTATACTCAAATAACTTCAATGTTTAACTACAGTAATTACAGGACATTTGATGACACACTGAAAACTTACATGAGCAGTGTTAAAAACAGTGTAACTGTCTGGTACTTGGGACTCCAAGCAGCTAAAAAGATATTTCCAAAAAGTGTTTTGATTGAATTCTATAGTGGACTGGCCACAAAAGGGAAATCAAAGAGTATCACATCATTATTAGTCATTTGTTTCTGATAAGAAGTCCAAAACACAGTGTTAAGGGTACCGTCTATAAATCAATATAAAGTCTAGAAGTAAAAGTATACACAGACATCTCAATTTACAGTATTTGCTTAGTCGATTTCTTTCTGTCTTTCTTTTTCTGACATCAATCCTAAATTATAATACACCAGCATCCTTTCTACTAAGATCATAACACCAATTCATTAACTGTTGGCAGCATGCTAGTTCTGATTTTCAATAAACTCTCTAAACCTAATAGAGTACTCATGAAAAGAGGCCCATTTCACAGGCTGGCACGTGTTCAAGCAACATATGCTCACATAATCTCTTAAAAAGCATGATCCAAGTCCAAATTTAATTATGTAATAGCACAAACGGAATCAGAGTGCCGACACAGCAGACGTCTGATACACTGCGTTCTGCACTTCACTCCCATTCTCTTCATTTGTTTATTACCCTTACCAGGCTGTGCCCCCTTAGGGGCCCGCGGCGCCCACGGTCCACTCAACGCTTTCACAGATGGCCGCAAGACTCCGCACTTGTTTCCTGTGGTTGTTTGTCTTTTTAATAAGGTCTGCTCCAGATATATGAGTATTGCTACATGATCATAACAATATTGATGGTCTCTGGAGCCATTACTTTTAATGCTCTGTGTTTTTACATACAAAGTCTTTGGCTTTTAACTTGATTTTTCCCCCCCAGTATTCTGCAATAATTTACAGGGGTAGCTGTGGCGGTCAGAAGGGGCTCTAGCAGTTTCAGGGCTGGGGGGGTGGTATCCTGAAAAATGTTCATGGTTCCCTGAGCCCTGGGCTTTCTCTGGCAGAGGCACTGAGCCTGCAAAGCACTGAGCTGCAGCTCCCGATCTCTGTAGAATATAGATACAATTTATCCAGGGAACAGTGTCAGGCCACCGAATATGATACGATCCCTAAACATTGTTGAGGAGGAGTAAGAAAATATATTGCAGCATAAAATTCCACAAAGGGGCTCTATTGAGGACTATATCCAAGTTACCAGGTCACCTTTCTTTCTGCAACAGAATCGATAAATCCGGGGACAAAACTGTATATCTTAAGCACCTTACTGGCGACTTCTACTGTGCAGTCTACCCTTGGCATGCCTACGATAACATTCCCTACACACAATGGTGTAATCTTCATGGCACAGGTAGCGCTGGGATTGTCTTGGATGTGCACTCTGCCTTGCCCCGGCATTAAAGTGCTTGGCATTCCTTTGTGCTTTTTAACCAATGAATTAAAGAGGATTTCAACAGGGAAATAAATACTTATTGGAAAAATGTACCCTCACTATACCGAGCTAAACAAACCAGGCTAAATAAGTTGGAAAGAGTTTTGCAAACTGGTTCTGTGATCAGCAGAAGCTGTTTGAGATAACAATGCCTGATTTAAACATTCTCAACAAAAAGCAGGAGCAGGAAGTGAATGTTAAAGCTTTGTGGGACAGGGTGGGTTTCTGAGCAGCTGCCACCGTCGTGTAAGATGGCTTACTTTACAATTCTTATTTATAGAAGCAAAATCAGATTTGTGTGTTGTGACTAAATAAATGAAATTGTTTGGATGTATTGTTTGTAGATTATATATTCAGGTCACCCCTCTCAAGAAATCTTTAAATTTTTTAATCCATGCAGATGTTTGTTTTCAGCAAACTTTTTGAAGTGCATCCCCAGATCAACAGTGAAAGCATTCCTAAGTAGCTAAGTTGCACTTATACAAAATACCTCAAAGCGTCTAAGATAATACATGTGGATTGAAATGCAATCTGCCTCTCACTTCTCAACCAGATAAGTGCAACCACTGACAAGACCTGCCTTCCCCTCTTATCACACAAACACGTGATACCAGATACTCAGTGCATGAATAAGTCTTTCAAGATTGTGATGTAAATATATCCGATTAATCACAACAACGAAAACTGCAACAACTCACACTAGCAGACCTCCCCAACTCCACCCCAAAAAATGTCAAGAAAATGGTACTTTGTTACAAATGCATAAAAATAATATCCATACTTCACCTCTTATGTATCTGCAATCATAGCTTTCAGTCAAACACGCAATTCGTCTGCGTGATTTAATCTATGATAATCCATTGTAATGTTTTCATTTTAATTTTTAAAGAGATTATTATTAACATTAATTTAAAGTAAGGCGTTATTAAAAAACTGAAGACAAAACTGCATTATAGGCACTAAGCCTATTTCCAGTGAAACACCCTTCCCCCCACCCCCAAGAACTACAATATTTAATTTTACAGAGTAGATCCCTAGGATATGCAGAAAAACCATCAGGTCCGTGTTCAAGTTTAATTACAGATTGAATCCTAGCATTAACCCTCTGGTCCCAATTCTGCTTCTATTGTCTGGGAAGGGGCGGGGGATCTCAGAGACAAAGACAGAAAGAGGCAGACACAGATAAAAGTTGAATATTATTACGATTATTTAAATTTATATAACTAATTTTGCACATTAATAATTCAAAGTAGCTGTCAAATATACATTCTATAAACCTATACTCTGTACTGTGTGTATTTATATATTTATACGGTACAGTATATATCAATCTCCCTCCAGTCCACAGTGTGGCAGTGTGTTCTGGGTGTGTCATTGTTGGACTATCAGATTGAGGCCAGCCTCGTTCTGGCAACAATCACTCCCCTTGGGCTCCATCTGTCCCCTCCTCTTCACACTATTAAATGACTGTGGGTTTGTGTCAGCGTGCACGTGTACATGCCCGTGCTCATGCGTGTGCGCGGATGATTAAGCTCTGTCTGTCTGTCTTCCCTCCTTGGAGCAGGATGCCTCTGAATCCATTACAATGCCTCCACAACAGAAACCTGTTCATTTGCATTCCATGGCCTTTGTTTGAAGACTGTCTGAGGTGAAGAGATATTTCCATCCTCCTGTTATAGGTTCACTCAGGCCTGAGAAGTTACTGTTTTACACCGGGGGGGGGGCATTTTCACCTAATGAAACCCAAGATCAATAGAACCGTGCTCTTCTCTCATATATAGTGCATGTACACAAGGGAAATAAAGTATTATTTTTCATCCTCAAATGTATAATGGATATCATTCTTTATTTATTACTTAGTTCAATTCTTTGTTGCTGCTAAGGGGAAATATTTCTTTGGATGATGTCCCTGTATTAGAGAAAGCCGATATGAAAGGGGAGGCATTAGGAGAGAAGGCATACATGAAAACAGAATGTAACGTGCCTCGGAAATGATGGTGGACAGCACACAAATCACCATCTTACCCCGGCGTTACACCGCACTGCCCCTAATCTTATATAATTAAAAAAAGCTTACAGACATTTACATAGTAATCCACTCTGCCCGCTGCAGTGGACGTATTTTGAATCAAGAGCTCAGGTTTAAAAGAGGAGAAAAATGAAGAGAGCACAGGCAGACAAGGGGAGAAGAGAGAAAGGTGCAGATAAGAAGCGCTGGGAAAAAGAGAAGAGCAGAGAGGAGGAAAGTGTAGGAGAGCAGCCACTTCATGTGAAGGCCTTATCGGAGGCAGTGAGGACCTTTCTTATGTAATCTGTGATTTCATTCAGCCGCCATATCAGATGATTGTCTGGGGAAGAAAAAGCCATTTTGAGGGGAACGGCCTCGTGAAAAGAATCGTCTCTCCGCCAGCTCACCCTTCCATGTCGAACCAGCCACATGCCACCGAAGGTCAGCAGAATTATTGGAGGCAGGGGCGGCAACACTGGAGAAGACAATGATACGGCCTTAACCCTCATTTAGAGGTGCCATTTCCCCACCTGACCCCTCTGCTAAAGTGTTATTTTGCTGTGTTATGAAATGTGATAGCTCTCTGGTGAAACAGGAATCTCCAGTTAGGGAGGTAATACCGCGACAGGGAGACACAGCCAGCCTCCCCTCTAAACAGGCAGGCTGGGCGGCCTCGCAGACAGTTCAATCAGGGTGAAACAGCGTTCATTTGACCGCCCGGCTAACGGCAGCCGGTGACAGGCAGCCGTGCTCACAGGAGAGGTGAGATTGCGCCGCCGAGAGAAAAGATGATAATGTCTTTGTGAATTTCACCCAAACATGTCATTTTAAACCGAGGCAACACACCAGGCTGTGTAAGTGCCATAACCTGTTGTTTCAGTTCCAGTCCCTGCATGAGATACAGTAGCAGTAATATACTGTATACATATATATGCAGTATAGAGAGAGACTGAGCATATTGTTTGGTATAGGTTGCTAAATAGAGTATAGATATATATAACAGCACTCATTAACTGATGAGGAGTGTTGTAGCAGTGATTATGAGGAAAATCTGTGCAACAGATGGAGATGATGTTTTAAATACTTGTCATGCAATTACAAAGTCAATGTTTACATGTAGGGTGATATTAATGTATTAATTAAAGTAAGGTGGAGAAAAAAAACATGAATACCTAATGCCTTGCTACATTTTTGTTCTATTAATGTAAAATGATATGAGCGGAGGGCTGAATTATTCACAATGCGAACTTTGTGCGATATTGTATTGAAATCAAATGTCAGGGAGACAGAGAGCCTAATGTAGTTAAAGAGAGCCCAGGAGGAAAGCGTGCATTTGCGTATCTATTAATATGACCTCACATGACACCAGCCATCCTGTACTGATATTCCATGGTGGTGGATGGTCCTTGTGAGACAATCTGGTAACTTGTGTGTGTGCGTGTTAGTGTGCACTGATCTGATTCATTTCTCAGTGTTGCAGCTCCTGACGGCTGCTGTGGGCGGTGGGAGGGAGAGGAGGAGGTGCGAGTTCCGAAAATGTACAACACAGCCGCCCCCTCTCAGCTGCTCCCCCTAGGGGAGCGGATGGAAGCCAGTCAGTCCTGTTTTATGGAATCTGGCTTCCGCTGCAGATTAAAACAAAAGGATTGATGGTTGTCTCGCTGTGTCTCGGCTAAATCAGTCCTGCGTGTTTGGAGCTAATCGTTGCTTTGATGTGCAGCGCCAGGACACATGGCTACAGAGTCACGTCTGACACAGGGACCCGGCGCTGGATAATGGTGCCCGGAGGGCCGTGGCACAGGGCACCCCCGGGGGTCAGCAGGGCAGGCAGATTAAGAAAAAGAAGTGTTGGGTTGTCACCTCGGGGCCTCCACCCACACAAGGCGAAGTGGGGCCCTTACGGGCCCCACCTCTGAGAGCAGGCCATGCCATCATTTAAAGCAGATGGCATTTTTCTTAATGTGTCAGGGCTTATTTTTGAGATGCAGCCTGTGGCAGGCACTGAATAGACTTTAGTTATTAGGCATGTACACTTATAACTTGGCCAAACCACTGAGGGTTTGGACAGCAAAGCCCTGAAGCCTCAAAATGGAGTCTTTTCTCTCTCTCCTCTTCTATCTGCCTGTCTGTCAGAGTGAAAACTAGAGGACCTGAGAGTGTGGCTGCGGCCTGATATGCACCGTAAGTTGCTACGGTTTTCTTCGGATGTGAAAGCTGACAGAATGTGTGTGTGTGTGGCGAGTCCATTACTGAGGTTAGATGTTTCATTCTCAGAACAGTGCAGCCATCTGGAAGTTAGCCCCACTGCTCAAACACCGGCATAGAAATACACCTTACATTTCAGCAAATACAGCTGACTTCTTAAATTCCCACACCCTTCTCATATGTGTCCTGCTACTAGGGCAAGCGTCACGCTTATTAAAAGTACTTATCCACCCTGGGCAGTGTGCAGATTGCCTATTTTACAGGTACGCTGCTGCAGAGAACGTATTTCAATGATGTTACGTAGATATAAATCTGCATATACAGGGCAAAGTCCCGGTCCGGCACTGGATATGACAGGCTAAGTTTAAACTATCAGGCTGACAAGCCCACCAGCCACACGCAAGGAGACACAGTAGTACAAAGAACCTCTTATTATAGAATAGCCAACCGTGGGGATATAGTAATAATGCAGCCCCTCTCCATCAGGTATACTACACACAAACAGACACACACACACACACACACACACACACACACACACACACACACACACACACACACACACACACTTATCTCTCCCATTCCACTTATCCAGCTGAAAGTGATGACTGGCTTTCTAAGTGACCTCCAGGGTCTTGTTCTGGGACGCTCTCTATCAATGCCCCCAACCCCTCCCTCCCTCCCTCCCTCCCTCCAAAGGCTGGCGACCTTGCTGTGGTTCAGGGAGGGATATTAGCTACAGTAGCCTCTATGTTGTTCCAGACTGAACAGCCTATTTAGTGTTGTGCTTTGAAAAGGCCTGCGACCCAGCAGCTGGTGATAAGGGGTTGTGCTTTCAAGATTTTGAAATCATCACTGTCATCATTATCGTTTTTAATCTAATTACCTTTATGAAAATGATGTGTAGTGTTTATGTGTATGACTACGTTTGCGGTTGGGGGCCATGGGTCAAATTAACACATCGGGCCCTATTGTAACGATCTAAGTGCAGAGTCTAACACGCATGGCAAACGTCCATTTAGGGCGTGTCCAAATCCACTTTTGCTAGTTTAACGGGCGCATGGTTCAAAACGGTTATAATTAGTCTCTTCAATTCATGGGTGTGTTTTGGGCGTTACATGCAATAAACCAATCAGAGTGTCATCTCCCATTCCCTTTAAGAGGCAGGTGCTTGCACCTTGGCGGATTGCTATTATAATGGCGCATTTGCCAAGTAGTAAGAAAGAACGCCTTTCTGCAGAGGAAATTGAGCTGCTCGTGCACAAAGTGAAAGAGTGCATAACATCTACTGCAACAGCAGGATAATCTTGATGAGCACAGTAATAATCTTTCATATTGTAATCTTTTTATTTTTAATCATTTACATATTTGTAATACTTGTAATACATATGTGTGTAGCCGCATATTACTATCTTAATAATGCACACTTTAAATAACTACTGCACCATTGACTTCAGACCAGGTTTTTCGTGGGCAATCGCTTAACGCTGCTTCATAGCAATGTGCCAACAATGCGCATGACCACACCTCATTTTAAGACCACAATAACACGCCCATGGGTGCTCAGATGGGTGCAAGTGCATTTGCTATTTAAACAACGTGGGCGCTGGACTGCGTTGGTTTAAAACTACAAATACACTTGGGTCACGTTTGGCACCGCTTTGCGCCGGGTGTGAGATAGGGCCCTTACTGTTCCATATAGGTAAAGCAAATCAACCGTTAATTGTTCTACTTTCGGAGCCTGGTTTTTCAACCTGTGCTTGAGGAGGTCTCAGCTTTAAATGTTTAGTTCTGTTGATGGTGAGCCTGAAGCGCAGAACCAAAGTAAACACAGAGGAACTCTGCAGCTCTCATGCCAATAACCCTGAGCACGGCAATCACGTCGAAGAAGCAAATTATTAACTTTAAGGTGTTCTCACACAGCGCATCATCTCTGGGACAGGATTTAAAATTCATTATCCAAATCCACACTACGCTTCAGACACACACACACACACACACACACACCAAGCCTGGAAATATGCACAAATGAGCAAACACGTCTGTTTCTTCGACTTGTGTGTGTGTGTGTGTGTGTGTGTCTTGAAGAGAGGAGCTCTCCAAACAAAAGCTGGCATCTCCCGTAGCCGCACAAATGTTTGTCTAATGTAAACCGCCATATAGGAGCATCTAATTAGGGGTGTCAGCCTGCATGTGGCTGAGAAAGCTCTACCAACTGTCATCTGATCCCCATCTCTCCCAATCAGCGGGTGGGGGAGGCGGTAAAGAGACGTCACACAAGGAGCCAGTGACTAGAAGCTGGGGACCTGAGCAGGGGCCAATTAGCAGCCCAGGTAAAGCTATACTCATTGTCGTCAAAGCGACACAGCAGCCATGCATGGTAGACTCCTGCCTTCACCCCGCCATCTTGTGTCCCGGGCGTAATTAGGCCAGGAATGCAGAGCAGTGCATTGTGGCTGTGGTCAGGAGATCACCATAACAGCTACAACCTTCAACATTCCAGTTTATCGTATTATAATACACCTATAGTAAATACGTGGTAAGTGACCACTTCCAAATAGAACAGTATTTGGACTGCATGAGTTCCAACAGGAGTGAATTTACCCTGTTCATTTCATATCTATCCTTTTTTGTAGCAAGGAAAGACTGTAGGATAACCATTATTGTACTACCTGAATCAGTAAGAAATAGTCTCATCTGACATGATCCCTGAATTCAGGCCTTTTACACCAGCATTAAGAGAACTAAAGAAATATATAATATAATATATAAATGAAAGATCTACAAAGACCTACTCACACAAAATGACCTATAAGAACGTGTTAACTAAAATTAAAATATAATAAATAAAAACATAGTAGTTTTAGCAATAGTGCTAAATGACTTCGAAGACATACATGTGTGTGCATGAGAAACATAATAAGTCATTAACACGCATACAGGCTGATTTAGTTCTGTGTTGCTGGGCTTGGCTGAGGCACATCCTCTGAGACCCATTGAAAGGCAAGGCAAGGCTATATTATATGGCACATTTCATACAAATAAGTTAAAGAAAAAGACAATTGATTAAGATAAGAAATTACATAGGAAAATGTAAACGAAAAATAATATACAATTGAATACAAGATAATTCTTTTTTTTTAAAGATTAAAAAGTGCAGCAAATTGCATTACAGAAAGGTCACATTGACCCTAGCTGGGGACCAGTGTCGTGCTCAATAAATACACTGAAGTGCTCCAGAGAGTGAGAAGCCCTCACAAACAAAGAGCAGGGGGTTCCAAGCCCCCACAGGATTAAGGTGAGATTCCCACCTATGTAAGAGCAAAGAAATAAACTTTAAGCTATTACTCTACCTTATCCTCAACCCTGTAAGGTTTAAAGGCAGGGTGCTTGGCGGGCGTACTGTATGTGCCTCGCCAGAATTTTGTGACCGCACGTCTCGTACACTTTGTCTGCATGTTGACTGCGCATGTGCGAAAACTGAGTGTGTAGTAATATGCCAGTTGGAATAAGCAAGGGGATTAAGGGGAGTGGGAGTGACAGAAAAATAACATTTTAAAACTGCTGACCAGGTGGAAAGAGAACTTCATTTTGAAGAAGTGATGTCATAGTGCGCATGCGTCCAGAAACGCGTCCACGCCAATATGAAAACTAAGTATGCCAATTGGTCATGTATGCGTACGGTAAGCGCATACGCGGAATCACAGCCTTATGGATGGAAAAAAATAGAAATCACAGGCGTGTTCTCAAATCACAGGGTGTTCTCAAATGATCTCCCTGTGTTGATGAAGAGTGGAACATAGAGGAATGTGGAAGGATCTTTCCACCTAAAGCCATGATTTGTTTTGCATAAACAACAATAACAATAGCAAGCAGGCTAGACACACAATGAGCTTAAGGGTTCTTCATAACATCTCATTATAGTTAATGAGCGCTGTGTGTTTACAATGCGTAGCTCTATGGAGCTAGCAGTTTTTACCCGATACCCTTTGCTCAATGGAGATCACTCAGCAACCCCCACAACAAAGGAGCGTTTGTTTAGCCATGGGCTGATTCTCTTCCCCTCTGCATAACACAACTCCATCTAGCAGATGCAGGTTGTTAACATTGCTTACCAATGTCAGCAGAGCTACCATGGAATCCCCAAATGGACACTAGGTTACAAACCATATAATTACCCCAAATTAGATACAGGTAAGTATATATCCATCTTACAACACATAAACACACTCATTATAGACCAAACAAACTGGAAGGACCTGAAGATTAAAGTACATAATATTACCATTTTAGTGTTGACACCTCGCTTTACACAGCATAAGTCTACATCAACGTGTATTCATAGAGGGCTGTATTTATTGGTTGGGCCCAGCTGGAGTGAATCAGTCACCGTAGACTGTAGACTGATGCAGGTGCTGAAAATGGTTCAAAAACCAAAATTATTCCAGTATTTACGATGGAAAACCTGAAAGATTTAGATTTGCAGGCTCTAGTGGAAAGGGTCCGCTAGCCGGTGTCCTCGGTCTTAAGGTTCTCTGGTTGTTCGACTTTCTCAGTGTTTCTGAACTAGTTAATGTTGTTGATCTGACCCAGCTTTCACACGTGTTTGTAATTAACCAGGTGAGTGCAAACTCTTCCACGAACTAGGCTTTCAAGATGAAAGACTTTAAAAACTTCCTTGCTGTCGGTTCGACATGAGTTGCTCATTGATGCATCGGCTAATTATGAAAATGATGATCAACACCCAAGATCCAAGAAGAGGAAGAGAAAGGAAGAGCAGAGGAGTTCTGCATGGCGTCTCCTCTCTTAATCAGAGTTTTGGAAGCATGGCAGCAGAGAGGCTGATTGAGTCCTGTGTTGTGTGTGTGTTAATCTCTGATTAACATCTGGGAGTGATCTACTGTAGGAGACAAATGGCACTGCTGAGCCTCCTGCGCACACAGGGCATGAAATATCCAGGCGTGTAATAACATTTTATTTACAAAGGGCCCACTGGGCACAATGCATGCCAGCACTGCCAGACTGCACCCGCTGCAATTCACTTGAGTGCATTTTATAAGCCTGGCAATCCAAGTGGGAGCGGGTGAGAGGAGGCGTTAGTCATGCTGAGTTATTAGCAGCTGATAGTAGATGGGTAACTGTAAGGCAAGCTTAATCCCTCCCCCAGCACCTTTAAAGTATCTCCTTATGTAGAGACTCTTGGATGATGCAGGAGGGTCAGGCCACTCTGTTAACCATCCATTATCCAGCCAAACCCTTCCATCTGTCCCCCATCAGGACAGAGGCACACTGTATTCCTAGAAGAAATGTGAGGCATCTACATAGATCCCCATGTCCTTGCACTCCTCTTAAATCAATGGTGCATTTAGCCGAGAACCCGCTGGATTAAATTCAATACAAATGCAGTATTTCAACGTGTAGTGAGAAAAGAAAAGGTACACTAAACATTATATCATTACTGAGCAGGGTCACAGTGGTCTCTGTATAAGTAAATGTTGTATGCATACATTCAATGGACGTGTGATCAAAATGTGCAGTATATTGCCGTCAGAAACCGAACGGTTTCTGGCCATGATAACTGTTAGCTTGTCAGTAATTGACAAGCTTCCTTGCTAGAAATTAGCAGTTTGAAGTTATGCCAATAGTGTGCTTATGCAGAATACAAAGAATTCACAAGCATTGAATATATGAAAATATATGGCTCAATTCATATTCATTGTTCCCATGGAGTGACATCTTATCTGAATAATCTCCACTTTATGCATGCGCGAAAGTATCACCTATGGGCTGACCCACTGAACCCTTGGGGCTTCAGAAGAGCACATTATTTATGGGTTATTGAAAATTACAGAGAAAACATCACAGGATAATATTCTCAGTCAAAATGTTTTTTTGCTAGTATTTGGCAAGTCTATATCTGTTTTAATAGAAAAGGATTTGACAAACAATGTGTAATATTGTTCATACATAAACAGATATTTATAAATCTTCATGAAAGAGAAAACTTGTATGTTTACCCATGTATTTGCAAACACACATTTTCTATCTTTCTCACACACACACACACACACACACACACACACACACACACACACACACACACACACACACACACACACACACACAAAGAGAAAAAAACTACCCACAGAATTCCACTTATCCACTATCATAAATAAATTAGGCAAAAATAATTGTCCCCTATAATTCCATTTGTCTCTTCCTTTGAATAATGGATGTTTTTATAAAATCACCGGGAGACAAAAATCACAGTCTTATTCATATAATTGCTGAGAAAAATTTCTCAATTCTTCTGATTTCTAATGTTATGTCTGAGCAGAATGACGAGTTGAACAAAGAGCCAGTAGTTCAACCGTGAATGTGATATGCCTACATATTAACAGTGAGGAGCAATAAACAAAGCATTTAACAAGTGTGTCCACAGGCAGGAAATGTATATTTTTAGTGTGTAAATGCCTAGTAATTTTAGAATCATTTCATGGTGTCTTTTCTCCTTTAAGAACTTATAATGAATATATGCAAAAGTCCATTAGAGCATAAAAACGCAGACACAAAGCCATCGCTTCCCCCTCTACTACATGAAAAGAAAAAACAAGCTACCGGCATCACTTTCAATGAGAGCCTCGCCTTTCAAACTGCTTTGGTGTCCTACAAAATTACCATATGAGAGGCTACAGTATTTACGACTTGACAAAATTGCTGTGTGTTTCTACGAGAGTTCAGTCCATTCCTGTGATGGAACAAAATGAAAAAGCCTGCCTTACTTGTTGCGCACAATTAAGCCCCTGCAAAAAGACAGCCGGGGCAGTTTAACATTTCATAGGGCTGTAATTATTCTTTAACTGTTAGAAAGTGTTGTCCCCTAGGAGCCAATTACTTGAAAAGCGCTCATCACACAAGATATATACAAACAAATCCTTCAAGCACAAAGTAAATGTTTAAACATTAAAAGGGACGAGCAGAGGAACCCATAGCAATCAGTTTTGGTGGGAGCTAATTACTAATAAGAGCAGCAACCCCGTTGTGTTAGATAATTATGACACTGACTTGCACCTCAAACGCACACAGCCCCTGGCTGGCTGCTATACCGTGGCTCTGCTGATCACCGGGGAAGACAGAAATCAAACACACGCTTCCACAACGCTGCTCGGACCAGGAACCTCATCATTCACATTATTCACTGGCTCCTCATTACCCTCTCCCATCAGTGTCAAATCATCTAAACAAAAATTTTAATTTTGTATTGAGTCTCACAACCAGAGGTGGAGAAGTCTGGCTTAGAAAGCAGAAACAAAAGCTGTGTATTTGTGCCAGCCATGCACTAAACAGTCTGATTCTAATTAACACTTCTCTTCAGCCAGGTTGGAAAATTGATTAGCGGTATTAGCTTATGTAGTGCACGGCTGGAGAAAATACATGCTAGTACTTCTGCTGCCTTCACTTAAAATATGAAATATTAGAATAAAAAAGTTGTTAAGAAGAATAATTCCTTCATATGAAACTCGACTTGACAGTACAGCTGCCTGGGCTGTTAGTTTGTCTTATCGATCTGCTCTAGCCTTGTTCCTAATGTCCTACCACGTTTGGCCATCTCTAAATGTCCGCTAATGCCTGGCAAACATCAGGCCCTCAATGATAGCACAGTAAATGTAATTTATTCCCCACTCATGCAAGCACTTGAGCTAAACGATTACCGCTGCTGAGGAGCTGTATGCAGGGCACAGTACATAAGATAAATATTGATTGACTGGAGGGTTTATTAGCTACAGTGAGTTGCAGGCAGAATGTGAGAGAGGGACTGTGTGATGCTGAGTTGCACTGTGTCAACCACGTTTGTTACAAAATAACACTAGCTTGGGTCACCACAAGCACTAATTGTAATTTCAATCCAAAAACTTTGAGCCTGGGGCAAGCTCTCTCTTTTTTTTCCACTATGTTAGCAATAACACCTTGATGCTGTGCACTGTGCTGGTGTGCCTTTTGGTTTAGGCTAGCAGTGCACTCACAGCATCCTACCGCTTGTGCCAGCTATTGCAGTATATGAAACCTCAGTAATCTTGTAAAGTAATAATGAACACATTAAAATGATGATGATGATTCAAAAAATATATATACAGCATATACGTATTTTATTTAATTTTGACTACGTATTAACACATTTATGTTACATTTATTCATCAGGTTGTGTAAATATCTTGAAATATAATCTTGTTCAGCTGTTGTGATCAATGTGAGAATCTAATAGGGCTTATATATATATAAAAAAAAATATATATATATATATATAAAAAATATATATATATCTATATAAAAAAAATATATATATATATATATACAGTAA
>JAOEHI010000018.1:7314634-7347134 GCA_025447815.1 Percopsis transmontana | reverse complement strand
TTAGCTGCTGTTTCTAAACAAGTTACAGCGACTGGTAACCTGTAACTTCATGACCTCTCTGAACATGAAAGAAGGGAGAGCTCTGTGTCATTTAATCATGGGTAAGGGGGATGTAGAATTTTAAATTGGCAAAGCCTCTTTTAAAAGATTTATATGGCGATTTATGGCTTGGCTGATCCAGGGTCTCATGTAATAATTCTATACGACTGCTGCTTTAACCCCTCTCAACCTGTCACGGTAAAGGTCAGTTTCCTCAGCCCCGCCAGACTCCCCCCTGTTCATTCTAATGTTTGGAGGACGACGTTAATTGTAAAAGTATCAATGAAAGACTGGAATTTATTGCTGTCATTAAGGTAATTCTGAAATGTATAATATTCAAAAAACTGGCTTCCAAAACGTTTTAACATGCTTATATATATTATATATATTATATTATATATAGTATATGTTATCCTATTCTCACTAATTAGTTTCAGGTGTGAATTTTATATGTTCTTCTTTAATTTTAAAGGCCTTCATTTATTTTTAAGGACATATCAGTTGTCGTAATGCAGTTGGCCCCACTCAAGATTACTGCTCTCCCTTTGAGGGACTAGTGGCTCAAAAAAAAGAAAGAAAAAATTGATAACCAGAGAAAGAGAGTAACAGAGCGAGAGGGATAAAGTGAGAGGCAAAACAACAGCCATTATAACAGGCTGTCCCCGGAGTGTCTATATATCATTGACAGGTCTGTCACTTGACCCCAGGTGTCACTGCCCGGGACGGTCCCTCCAACTCCTTAACCCCCCTCTGGCAACCGCTGTAGCCCGGCACTCCCTCGCCCCTGTCTCCCTCATGAGTGTGAGCCTGTACTTTATAGCCTTTGTAAGGGAAGTAAAGACTGCCGAGGATTGAGATGAATTACAGCCGCGGGGCGCTCTTCTAATGAAGGACATCCAAATTTACAGCTTTGCCAGTCTTCTTAACTTCATGGACAGAGATAAAGCAGGCCAGCTAAGAGCGCACAGCAGAGGAGGAGAGAGAGGCGGGCTTAGCTTCTCAAAGGACCTAATGAGTGAAAATATATGAAGCAGAATTCTCCTTTTTTTCTCTCTCTCTCTCTCTGACAAGAAAAACGGCAGCCAAATGTCAAATAATATTTACGGCCATCAACAGTCAATGAAAGGTTAAGGCCACGAGAAGCCCTGACCGTTCTCTCCCTGTGACTAGTCAGTGAATCCGAGAGGGCTAGCCCCAGCGTGAAGCCCATTCGCTGTGTTTATATATCTATGTTTTCTTCAGGAGACCAGTAGGTCTAAATGCTTGGTAAATGAGCCAAATCAAAAAAAGCCTTTCATGCTGCCTGGACCTGAACGAAAAAAGCCTTTGTAGTTCACCCTGGTGGGTTTGTAAAAACAAATGTGCGTTATATCAAGCCAATAATTTCTCCACCAGCCAAAAATCTAAATGAGTCTGATTGGGCGAAGAGGTAATAAAAAAAAAATGAATAGACAGCGGGTATGAAACCCATCTTCATAAACATGTCCTCATTTCCACTGTGAGAGCAGGCTGTATAGCTGTGGCCTCAGCCCGTCATATAAGCACTGTGAATTGTATATCAGCCTCTAAAGCTAGCACTTTAATCCTATTTGCATTCATATTACTATGGCTGGATCCTAGGAGCCTTTATCCTAAGATTTACCCATTTGTATGCCCCTGTGAGTGCAGAACTGTATGCATGATACCAGTATCTAGATGTCTCTCCCAATCTCTCGCTCCAGTTTCACTCTCCTTGCACGGAGCGTGCACGGAGCGGAGTGGCACCAGGAGAACTTATTTGGAGGACGGTACAAATGAGTAAACATGGACACTCCCGGTCCGGTAATAGACTGTCACACATGCACATGCACATGCACACACACACACACATCAATACCCCACACACAGACACATAGAGGTAATGGACTCTGATGCACACAGACACACAGATGTAGACGAAGTGGTTATGGGCCCCCATCTATACATACAGACAGAGAAAGAGCGAGAGAGAGTATTAAATATTCTGCCGGTCCCCTGGTATGGAGAGCCACAGGCTTAGCTCCACACTGGTTGATTTGCGAACCTCTTCCTATTAAACAGCTCTGTGCCTCTGTGCATGTATTTCACTAGAGATGTGTGTGTGTGTGCGTGTGTGTGTATGTGTGTTTGTGTGTGATTGTGTTGGGGGCGTGTGGGGGGGGGGTCGAGGTGCTCCACTTCCATTTGCACATTAATAAACCCTCCAGAAACATTTATTAAATGCTGTGGGAGAATAGACAGTATTTACATGTGAGGCTCCAGATAGGCCATCAGAACGTTTGGCTGGGTCCACACCACCAGGGCCCCAACTGGCTGATACACAGACACCCTCCCACCCCCCCGGGGATATCATTATATATCACTAGTTAACATTATAGACACAAACCACACAGATCACATCAAGGCTTTGACTTTAAGGACAATACAGGTGATTATTAGTTGAAGGTAGACATTAAGAAAGATTAATTAGTCAGATGTACTGTATTTATTATTGATTAAGTATTCATTATAATACAATGTTATTCCTATTGCATATTTCTAATTGCTTTAGATCTTGTAAATGTTGTCTCTGTCTCTGAGCACTCTGTTACGCACTCAGGGCAAATTAACTTAAATTCAATATAATCTTTAGTGAGTTTTACACAGGTATATATATGCGATTCTTCTTATTTCTTATTGTTATTAATGTAGGTAAACATTTCTGCTGTTCTCATACTTCATCCTCTAGTGCTGATATGTTGGCTTTCACATGAGACACATTATTTGCGTTTATCAATATTAATGGTGGGCTAAAAAGGCAGCACAATCTACAAATATAATGCCCCGCCTTATCAATTCATAACACAGACGGGCTAAACTGTCAGAAAAATCTGAAGTCACACTTAGCTGAGCTCTATACCTATTATTAAGATGGCCCGACATAAGAGGACGCCTGCCAATAATTGTATATAAAGATATGGAAAAGCCACAGTCCAGCTATGAATATTTCATGAATTCCAACACAAAGAGCATGTTAAAAGGATCAAAGGGAGAAACATCCAAACAATATGCAAGGAGCCCGACAGTATAGGTCACATGCAAAGAGACCAGGGTCAAACAGAAATTGTCCATCAGTCAGACAAGCAGAACTGATTTGGATGCTAAATAATGGTTTAGATATTCAAAAATTCCATATATATGCGAAAGGCTTCAGTGCACCCTGGCTTTGGCCTATCAGAGGAGAGCAGTGCTCCAACACTCCCTCTACGCTACGCTTCTGAGCCCAGGACCAACCTACACACACACACACACACACAAACTGAAACTGACAGACATTTGAGCACACATATAGGCAACATAAAACACTTAGATTGACAATAAAACACATACAGTATATCTAGACACACACACACACACACACACAAACATACATACATACAAAAAAAGACATAGACGATGCAATAAGATATGGTAACACTGATATATATGTGTTACAGCAGCTAGAAAGTGCAAGATACAAAGCATTCAATTAAAAACAAATATACAGGTACACCACATGATGCCACTGTGTCTATTCATTTGATTACAATGATCTAACTATCAATTGATACTACTGCTCAAAATTATAAAAAGCTGTTCCATTACTCTTAATACATAGTTTTATTGAAACTGACAAACAATATTGTATGTTTAGGTCATAAACGTTTCAGGATAACGTGAGCCACTGACACCAATACTCATTACTGATAATTGATTTCACATGGTGGTACAAGTATAAATTGAACTGAGTGGTATCCACTACAAACATAACAATACCATGGAGCTGGCAGGGGATCACAACAGAGATCAGGCAGTGTGAGCAAGACAAGGATGAGGAAGACGTGGTCAAAACAATGTAAGGGGACATGCACCCCTTATGAGAGGTGGTCGTGGATCTCGTCAAAGAGGGGGGCTTAGGCCTCAACAGAGAGGCAGCCATGGGCCTTGTGTGAGAGGTGTGGGAGAACGCGGTAGAGCACAAGGCCACGGACCAAGACAGCGGCAGCAACAACAAAGAGTGTCCAATGAAATCCGAGCAATAGTTGTAGACCATAAATCATGGCATGACAATGACTGAGGCAGCTACAATGATCCAACCAAACCTCAGAAGATCAACTGTGGCCTCAATCATCAGAAGTTTCCGTAACGAGAACCGAGAAAAGTCTTCAGCATGCACTACAGTAAACATTAGGCTACTCTCATTGTCCAATGACTATGTGCCATGCCAATGTGCACCACAGAGTAGGTGATGTAGATGACTACAGTAAATCCTTACAGTATTGTCATTTTCCCTGCAGAATTTAGACTAGGCCAAAATTGAGACTAGGCAAAATTCTGTGGGACCAACAAGAGCAGGCTGTGGTCAATTTGGTTTGGGACAGAAATGATATTCGCCTGACGGCGGCACATCTTGACCATTGATGACGTGTTCAACAATGTGCAAGCCATAAGTTTGCCAACTATTGCACGCGTTCTGAAAAGGCACCAGGTGTCTGTAAAACAGCTGTACCGTGTGCCTTTTGAAAGAAATGCAGAGTGAAGCAACTGAGGACTGAGGAGTATGTTCAGGTATGTTCTGTATAAAGATGAGTGTATTTACATATTGCCTAAAACTTCTACATCCTTGTAATTGCAGTAATTACAGATGAAAACAATCACAAATTAATCTATTTAGATTAGGCTGGAATGTAATTGGCCAGCGGGCAACCATTCAAGTACCTGGACAACGTGGGGCCAACATCACCATTTGCGCAGCTATATGGGAACATGCTGTGGTGGGACGCAGACCTCATATTGGGTCATATAATGCAACTCTTCTTGTAAGCTTCTTGGATGAGCTGAATTAGGTCTGTAGAGCTGATGGTGTGACCTATGTCATTGTGTGATAATGTCACGTTCCACCATGCTCAAATGGTGCCAGAATGGTTTCAGGCCCATCCAAAATTTACCACACTGTATTTACCCCCACTCCAGGCCATGGATGAAGCATGCAATGACATCACGGCAGACCAGTGTCAGGCCTGGATTCGCCATACACAAAGATTTTTCAGAAGATGTTAATGAAAACATCAACTGTGATGTGGATGAGAACCTGTGGCCAAATCCACAGGACAGGGTTTGTTTGGCTTTTTACAATTAGCCAGTTGAGGAACACTACATAAAACATTATTTTACTGTATTGTATTTCATCAATAAATTTCAGATTTTGTTCAATGCTTCCACTGTGGTGTTTTCTCTCTACTAGTGCTTTTACAGTAAGGAATTTACATGTAGAACCAAAATGAAACATGTATCACCTATTTTTTACTACAATATCTAATGATTGTACAAACAGCTACACAATGAACCTATCGCTGTCTTGTGTGTCTGTGATCTAAATTTATGTTCCTATGGTATTTCACAATAAATTTGTAATTTGAACCAATGATCCTGCAAGTGCACGTTTTTTTAATAGATATGATTGCATAATGCAATGTTTTGAACATTGGACACCCGGTGTTAGAAGTAGTTACCGTTGTAAGTTTTGTGTCTAGAGTTGTGAAAAATTACACCAAGGTTCTGTCATTTGGGGCAAAGTGGTTAAAAAAAACTGTAAAACAGAGATTTTCTATAAAGTATTAACAGTAAAACTCTCATTCTGTAGTGCTGGAAATGTTAATTTATCTCTGTATTAAATTTATATCTGTTAGTCTGTTATCTTACAACACATTACATGACATTGTGTTTCTAGTCAGGATTTGTGCGAATGGAAACTAGGGAGAATTAGCAAATAGGGAGAAATAGCAGCCATTGTTGCCACAAGGTGTCCCTGTCCAATGTAGTCTCTAGTTCAAAAGAATATTATCAATGCCACATTTCTACAAGACAAAGTCTTAAGAAAACATAACATGGTGCCAGAATTCAATTGTGATCTTCCACTCATTCAAAGGCCCGTCGTGTTGTGATTGTCATATGTCACATATGCTATTAAAATTCGTTTTTCATATTTCCTATCTCATAGAATGTCAAACATCTCGTATTGAGCAAGCCAAATCCATCTGATGATTTTTGCACCCCACTCAAATGGAAATGGTGCTTGTGACAAAACACTGATATTAACATAATAAAGGAATTCCACTCACAAATACCTCAACATCTGCCAGGTTTGAGAGCCTAACGGATAACATTTCTTTTAATCCAATTGATGGATCTGATGGCACTCCGACAGCCATTCATTTCATAATGTCTCAGGAGAGACTAATAATAAGAACAACATGGGATTAATCTCAACACCCTGGACTTAGACGACACAAAATATGCATAGACTGTAGATCTAAAACGCTGCTGCAATAAACAAAATTGTTCAAGGGTAAGAGCCTTTTTTCTCCATTATATTGTGGGAAAACAGGCAGCTGCGGAATGGAAAAAGGAGGGCCAAGGAGAAAATGAGTGGCAACAGAGTGAATGTGAATATGTGTGAATGTGGCTGGAGACATTTCACCTAATGTCTCAACATGATGGCTTTTATGTTGAGGAAGGAAAGTTCTGTAATATACAGAATATATCTGACTGTGGCGAAATTAAGAACTTAAAAGAAAAAAAAATTGTATTAAGTAAATGTGAAAGTAAAAATATAAACTTCTCATTTGAATATAAGCTTTTGCAACTTCATATAGAAATGCCACTGCCTTGTTTAGGGCCCATATATGTAGATACATATTTAAATGTAGTAAACATAATTTGTAAAATAATAAAAAGACAGGAACAATAAGTTAAACATGGATCATCCTGTCACCATAGCAACATCAGTTCACACTCTCAGACCAAATAGTAGGGGTTCTCATAATGCAGGCCCTTTTAAACGCGGGACGGTTTTATAGCCTCAAAGTATGTATGACAAAAGTACAGCAGGAAACCAGTGTGTTGGAGCTCCTTGGTGTTGAAATATCTCAAACTGAAGCGATGCAGCGATGCCAACTCTCCCCTTTGAACACAGATTTTTTTGTCATTAGTTTTATTCATGTTAAAACCTGGTGATAGGGTATTTCCTTTTGATGTGGTCGGAAGAGGAGGAAATCAAAGTGAATAGCAGACATGTTTAAAACACAGCGCTCATCCATGTGACCGCGGTGCATGGCACCTGAATCTGATGGACAGCTGGTTCCTTGTGATCTGACCTCCAAGACAAAGGTTTAATAATAAATACACAGTCTCCGAATTAAAGAGACACCTTGCTACATTTTTAATGTAAATGTATTTCTGAATGCCATTAAAAATGGATGATTATGGGACTCACCTCCATATAGTCTAGTGGTCCATGCCAGGCTGGAAGTAAGGGGGGGTACGGGGGGGATTCAGTGATGGCCAAAGTCCCAGGAAGGTATGGAAGAGCCCTGTTTACGAGGGCATTTAAAGTGGGACCAGTGAAGGTGCACCTCACTGATCCCATTTTTAACACTGTCCAAGCTATATAAATAACCGTGTGAATCTCAGAGCTAGCCACATAAATCACCCTGAGAGAGGGGGGGGGGGATGCCCCAGTGTTTGACTGTGTGATTTACTCCTTAGTGTTCGTTACTGATGGAGGGAACTTAAAATGAGATTGCAGCAAGTGGGCGTAGGAATTAGGGCTGGCCTGAATGGGTCGGGGAGCGACGTGCAGGCGATCGCAATAACCCTGACGGGGGCTCCTTTAATGGGTTCCAGGGTTTAAACTGATATATCAATTTCCTTCCATTTGGGTGACTTCAAAGCACGGAGCTCATTCAGGTCACTGGTGCCTGCCCTTCCATCAATCTCTGCTGTGGGCATCATCGACTCTTACCTAGGACAGACCGGGAGAAAAAACAGCTCTGCGAGCTCCAGCCAATAACAGTCATTTTTTACAGTGAATACAGTGTCCCGGTACTGGTGCTGTGGCCAGCACAATCCATCAAAATGTGTTCAGAGTAAAAAGAAAAGCCAACATGGAAAATTGGTTCAAAACATCAGACTGTGTGCATCATATCTTATAGTAAAACAGAAATATTATAATAATAACCATGGTTGATAAAGATGTATCTGTCTGTGTGCTAACCTCACAATAACCCCCCATCAGTGTTTTGTGTAATTTGGCATTTCCTGCAGATACATTATCAGTGAAAAAGATAGAATACAATCGTGGCAGTGCACCTTAAACTTCATCCCTATTGTTTGTATATTTTTCGAACAACAGAGAAGCTAAGAGCTCCTTTTCTGTTTGCCAAGATCTGTGTTGTGAGAAATCATATCAAAAAGTGTCTGTCACAGTGCAAGCCCTCCAGGGTGGTGATGTCACTTCCAGTGTAACACTTCACTGATGACTGACATGTGCTTCACATGGGCGTGAAGAGAAAACACAAAACACACACAAGCCCTTTTTGTTTTAGCCGACATTTCTGACTCTATCTTAACTTGTTTTACCAAAACAATTCTCGAAGAAATTAAACAGCGGAACAGTTGATTCAGAGCCTAGATATGCCACAACACACCTAATCTGACAGTGTTCTCGTGTGTTGAGTACATGTGTGTGTTTCTCTAGTCTTAAGGTGATAACTTGGGTGTTAGAGGGTTCTAGATTGTGGGTGTGACAAGGGACATAACATCAACCAAAGAAGGCCACTGATGTCTCCAACAATGGTCACATGGTCGATAGTTTCAAAGGGCGCGAGGAAACACAAAAAATAACTAATTACTATAGCAGGTGACATGACTGACTTGAGAACAATCCAGAAAGATTTCAGACAGAAGCTGGGAAATAAACACAAAATAGAACGGGCTTTTTCACCCCTGACTGAACAAGCAGAGGAATCACACAGGAAACATCACAAACAGCAGACATCTCAAAGGTATTAGAGTCTGAGAACACATTCACAGGGGGAGACTTACACTCGAAGTAGCAGAATTAGGTGAGCTTAGAACTGTGGAGAGTCCATATTTGTCAGAGAGCACCTTTCAGCTCTCAGCTCCTGATCACAGACATCATTTAGACAAAGAACAAAAAGATGGCAAATATTTGACAAAGAAAGGAGAAAGAAAGAAATAAAGGGCGCGTTACGAATTACAGAGTAAAGCGGAGCGCCCGGTGGTGGTGGTAGGGTGTACCGTTTGCAGCACACAGCAGCCCAGGATCTATGAATACAGATCAGGGGGAGATGTGAAAGAATTTTACAGCAGGTATTGTCTGTCACTCACCCTGTCTGTCTGTGTGATCACCACCTCCTCTGTGGCTGTTTCATCTCACACACACACACCGTCTGCACAAACTCTCACACATGCATACACCCCCCACACAACTCCAGTGTGTGTGTGTGTGTGTGTGTGTGTGTGGGAGGGGGGGTGAGGGCGTGCCCTTGCCAAAAAGTGACAGGTGTTCCAATAGGAAATCCAAAAATCAAAGGGCCATTATTCCTATTATACGTTATGATACCCTGCTTATGTCAGGCTTTGTATGAATTACTGACATCCAGATACAACTGAGAATATGCCAGAGAGAACCGTGCAATGTGTAAAATATAATTCAGATATGAGAGAAAAGCTTAAACATCTTTTTTGTTTGTTGTATTGCATTGCTTTTTTGTGTGTACATAACGTAATGTTTAACATAAAGTAATGTTTCATCTCTTAGTTAGATTTATGTTCTTGTTCTCACAATGGGAGAAGCAGTTTGCCATCGTTTGTCTGCGTAGCCTGGAGCTCTTTAGTACACACTGCGAGTCCCGCCTGAAGTAAACATAAACAGACTTTATGGTAAGACACAGTCTTGTCTGCAGACGCCCTCTTCGCTAATTTAACTAATATATGATTGCTGAGCTGAATTCTGCTGCTCTCTGCAGCCAAACCACCGTCCAGAGAGCTAGCGTGGACATGTAAGGCCGATCGAGAGTGTAGTGTTAACTGAACAAAAGCATAGAAGTCTGGCATGCGGCCCAAAGTGGTCTGCCTGAACAAGTGTTTGTTTTTGCACGTTAGTTCCAGAGTTAATGTCTCGCACCAAGAGAGCAAATGCACACACAAAATTGCTTAACTCCTCCAACGTGGCGTTCTGCAAATGAGAGCAGACCTCCACTTCCAATCTGCTAAGTGCAGCAGGCAGCTTTTTTGTGGTGGATGAAGTGTGTCGTTAATTCTGTCAATACACAAGGTTTCCCTCACGTGCATGAGAATCACCCACCCAGGCCACATTTAGAACAGATGAGCAACAGCCTCCACCTCGTCTGGTAAATGAGGTAAAAGTGGAAACGACTCAACAGAGCAGCAACTTAACTCAAACTGATTTTCATTTTTCTTTCAAAAAGAGAAAGGAGAAAGTTTCCATCACTGCAACAATTATGCTAAAAAAAAGCAGCAGCATTTTCTACAAATGCTGGTAATTGTTGACTGTCTGTGTTCCAGTTGTAACCTATTTTATTCAAACAGAACAGCACAGAGGGGGAAAATGTGTGCAGTTCATTTTCCAGAGAAAGTGCAGCATTCAAACTGATGGTTTAGCACTTGTATTGTTCTTTAAAGTTGGACCAGCAAGGCAACAAGAGTCTGGCTCCTCTTTTGTAGACTATCAATTATCTTTTTCTGACACATTATTTGCTGGGCTGAAGGAGAATAGACTGCAACAAGGTCAGTGGTTTGCCACAAAGACTTCTGGGAGCTAGTGAGGGCATTGTGCTTAGGCGATGTGTCCATGCTGGGACCCTGCCAGGACCTGTTTGGGGCCGGGCTGCCGTAGACCTAGGGGCCAGTAACCTAACTCAATAACCCAGCATACAATGGTTCTAAGGGAAAAACACATGAGCCGACATGACAGTCATGGAGATTATAAATATTCTTTGGCATGTATCCCCCTGTTTTATTCCTGGCTGAAATACAGTGTCATGTGCATGAAGAGTTCACAACCTCAAACATATATAACACACCTTAAAATAATGTTATTACCATTTTCTTTCCTGATATCATGTACTGTAAGCACTTGATAACTTTCGATTTTTGTAATTATTGACTGTTTTGAGGAGCGAATGATAAACCTTCGAGTAATGATGTGCAAATGCATAGGTAAAGTAACCTTGTTACATGTTGCTGTCCTTATTCTAGGAGAATGTTATCTGCTAGCAAAAACTTGTGGTTAACCAGTTAAACTGTTGACAAATGTACTAATTGTAAGTCGCTTCCGATAAAAGCGTCTGTTAAATGCTGTAAATGTAAATGTAAATGTACTGTACCTATTACATAAATCATGCTTATATACTCTTCATATTATGGCCCTATGGAGTTCCAGACCCACATTTTATGTTACTGTTGCCTAACTACGGCTGGAGAGAAAATTAAATAACCTATGGCTTGAGCTACTTTGGGAACCTGAATTAAGATTTTTGCCTCATGAGTAAAATTCTTCTTTAAATTGAATCGGCAATTTTATACTTGGATGTTTCTACCTCAATTCTCTGGATTTGGAATATTCCTGAGAAGAATTAACTTTATGGTATAGAAGCTGTTGTGGCTGAGTTTAAGAGGTTTTAAATTTGTCTCAAAATACGTTACATAAACCAACAAAGAGCTACACTCAGGGCTCTAGTTTCCAGACGATGCAGGGCGGGCTAACGCAGACGTAGTGACAATTTTGTTGGGCGCAAGGTGGTATTCTCTCTCTTGTACGCGTTAGCTAATTTCCTGGCCCGCCATGACAGCGCTCGCGCTGAAATGGGGGCACAGTAGAAGGTGTGTCAGTTCAAATCAGGTGCCGCAGTGTTAGTTTGGTGTCAAATAGAACCAAATATTGCGCTAGTGTCTCTTCCTGGTCAGGCCACGCATTGTGCGGTCATTTCTGGGCTTTAGGTGAAGGTGCACAAAGCACAGACTTGTCCAAAATCACACACTTTTATGTATGTTATGTTGGCCTATTTCATGAATATTGTAACTAATGACTACTGTCCTTAACCTTTTTAAATCACAAAACAAAATATATGCACGTGTATATTTGTGTAACATAAAACAGTCAAAGTCATTACGCATGGAAAACAACATGGTGACGGGGATTTCAAAATTTAAATTAACCTCATTCAACCTGAAAGGATGAACTGATTGCCTAGGCTAATTGATCACAACTATTTAAGGCTTGTGCCGTGCGCCGCGGCTTGCTTCTTGACCCGGAAACTAGGGCCCTCAATGTTTTGTAAACGTGAACATGATTTAATGCGGTACAGGACACTCAACTTTAGCATCAATTATTCCCAGAGTTAGATAAATGCTGAGAAAAGAGAAACTACACATATTGTGGTCATATGGCTACAATGCTCTAACTCAAGCCCATTACTGTATGGTATGTTTAACAACAATGATTTTGGACAATCTTTAATTCCCAGTGGTAATCTCCTGTGTCCACTCCCATGGGTGACGAAGCCCAGATATCCATTTCGGTTGAACCCTCAATATGTAACACTCTGAAAACATTCAAGCACCAACACTGTGTCGTGTTCCCTCAACCTTCTGCACACAAAAAAGGCCTCAAATTCCTATTCCGATCGTAAACTAAAGACTTATGGAGTTGTGGATAACCCTTCTTACTTCTAATTAGTGGGTAACCTGATTCCACTCTGACAAGTCTAGCAGTTGCTGTGGTCAGCTGCTGATGGTCCTGGCCCTGATCCCCCCTCCTCTGCCTGTTGGTCCCTGTCTGAGACTAGTCTAGTGTGGCTTTGCCTCAACCCCATTTGAGCTGTCGCCTCCAGCCTCCGAACCAGAAGGAACTGTTATAAATGGGCTTTAAGTCTCCAAAGGCTCTGCTGACATCCACTAGTACAGATCATTAAGGCTCCACAGCCTTGTGCCGCTCGTCAGTGCAGCTCTGGGGCCATTAAAGGCAACTTGTAATTAAAGTTAGAATAAACAAGATATTTTTTCCCTCAGCCTCTCCTCTCTTGTTCTATATTTGTGTTTTTTGACTCTCTCACCCAAACACAGCCTCTTTCTTCCAATTTTTCATTTCCGTTTTTCACTCTTTCATGTCCCTGACACACAGGAAAAGGAAATTCCCATTGACTTCCATGGTGGCGGGCGGAATGGATGGAGGCCCTCAGCCTAATTAGAAAACTAAATACTAGAGTAATGTGTAACCCCTGGGACTCCAACTGCCATATCTCTTACACATGTGATGAGGAAGGACCCTGAATGCCACTGGGGTGTCCCGCGCCATTCCCCTTTGTACAGCTGTCCACACAGCCGCATGCACTTAAGACAGGCTCGCTTTCATGGTAAAATAGAAATTTGTGTCCTAAGTGCTGCAACACAGCTAATGCTAAATATTTAATTCCCCAGGGTGCTAATTATGGTTGACTACTGGCAACACGGATTCCCTTTTTTCACTACGCATAACAACTGTAAAAGCAATTTAAGCATTTTTCAATTAATTAAACACATAGTCTTCCAGTAACCTCTTGTCATTTTGCCCTCCAGGACCACAGCTAATTTGTGTAGAATGGAAAAGGGAAGGGGGGCAGAGCGGGTGGGGGTGTTTTCATCTTGGTAAAACGCCCCTACAAAGGAATTAACGGGGCGTCAGGCACACTGTCTGAACATTTTCAGTTTAGAGTGATCCATGTATATATTTCTTCTTCTAAAACCCTGAAGAATTATATGTGCATTTCTGAGTTAGATGACTATCCACCAGCCCCCATTATGCTATCAAAGCTGAGTGAGATAGTCTGGCCATGAAGCTAATCCCAATGTATTTTTAGTCACAACTGACTGATGAAGTGAAATTACTACACGATAAAACGGGTCTTTCTGAAAAACCTTTACAGTATCACACTGCAGCTAGAGAGCTGTTTAAGCCACTGGAAGTCTAAATGAACTTGTACAGCACTGTGAATTGGCATGACAATATGTTTAAGATGACTACTTTTGAAATTTAGATAAGAATACATTATGCGTTTATGATATGCCAAAATTATAATTTCTTTTAAAAAGTTTTGTGATGTGAATGTGCCGTTGGCACCAGCTAAGAATACAGTAAGATGCCTATGTCCCTTTTTTATTCAGAATTACAAGTTACAATCAAAATCACACACTTAAAAAGCATTTTTATATTATATATTTATTCTTATTTTCTCACATTATCTTGTGTGCGCACACATGCATTTTCATATAAAAGTCATATAAAAAAGTCATATAAAAGCCCCTGTCAGTGAGATCAGAGGCAGGCTGTGAGATCCAGCTAATAGTCATTATGGAAGGCCCCCCCACCCACCCACCCACACACACACACTGACAGCTACATCAGTGACATCAGCAAATAGCGTTTGGAGGGTGGGGGTGGGGGACATAGGTGCTGTAAAACACGAGAAATTACTAAACAGACAAAATGGAAATGCTACCTTGGGATACTACAAATAGCCTGAACAATATTATTGTTTCCTGCTAATGCAAAATTAATGTCCCTAGTCTTTGTAGACCGTCCTAGCATTCTTTTCCCCCTGCCGGGTGTGCGGCGAGGTCGGGTGAGCCCTCGGTAACTGAGTCTGGGCAGTCAATAAGGCTATTTCTGATCTCCGGATGGCTAAAGTTTCAAAGCCTGTTTAAACGGACTCCTACAAAGCTAGAAGCACCAAACTCTCTCTCTCTCTTTCTTTCTCTCTCTCTTTCTCTCTCTCGCCCTCCCTCTCTCTCTCTACCTCTTCTCCTTTGCTCCTGTGTGGATGCGTTCTCCAAATATTGAGAGGGAGCTCATCTTGCTCACCCCCTCGGTGCAGGGGAGAGGGAGAGGGCAAGCGAGGGGAGGAGGAGGAGGCAGGGAGGTGAGGAGAGACATGGAAGTGAGGGGTCAGGGCTCCCGGTGCTAAGCTGTGAAAGGCAAACGTTTGGCAGAGTAATTACACGCCACACTGCTCTGGGAGTGATTAGTGATAGTTGTCTGTTCAAAGTGTTTGGAGCTCACAGCCTTTATGAGCCACGCTTGCCTTACCCTCCACTAATGTTTAGCTTGCATTTGCATCAGGGAGACAGAGTCACATGTGTCAACACATGGCCTATAAAGCACTCCAAACATAAATTGCCTTTCAGTGATACTCAGAAGACGTAAATCTAATAACATGGTTATATTCATTAATTATAAGTGTAAGTATACTCCAAATGCAATCCACTTCGGTTCATGATTTAAAACACAGAGGAATCACTCTGTAGAATTATTATCATTTGGTTAATCAATAGTTCATGTTGGTCTTTGTGCTGTGGATTTTTTAATCATTTGATATAATAAATATACAAAAATCTACTATGTGATCTGTTTTCTGCTAATCTTATGTTTATCACTATGTTTATCACAGCTAGACGACAACAAACAGCTCACACACAATCTCAGAACTCCTTTTAGAACAAACCAAAAAACATTGTATCCTGAAGCCTTTGAACTTTAAATGCTGCTTTCATACCATATCGTTGACTGTGTACTTTGGTAAAGAACCAGTTCAGCCCTTCCTGGATATAATGCCACCTCTGGGCCCAACCAAGCCCCCTCCGTTCCCAGGTCAGGTGACACTGCCGTGCACCGCTATCACCACACTCAGGTGGTTCGGCCCGGGCCGGCCAGCCTTTGATGTCCCGGCCGTGTTTACCTTGGCTGATCACAGCGTCGTAGTGCAGCCTACAGATGTACACGCAAGCTGTAAGGTGAGCTGGACAGGGTGTCCCATTGTAAAGCATTAGCCAACAGAGGGTGACAGCAGGACACCAATACTTTGTTAAAGGTCGACAGCGTTATATCGGCCCCAGCTAAGTGTTGATGGTTTGAAACACAAGGAGTAGAGAGGAGTGTGAGCCACTCACGACTCAGGTGTGGGAGGGGCATGCAATGTCATACAAAACAACACAGAAAACATAGTACTGCCATTACAGCAACCATTATAAGAAGAAACAGCAAGATAAGAGATAAAGACCAATGCTTATATACTGTATATAGACGCAAACATATACAAATAAAATACAGAGATACCACCTTTAAGGTTGCTACTTTGTCATTAATGTGATTGTAATGAAGCAATGTTTTTATACGGTCAGTTTCAACCAAAAAAGGAATTCCAGACAGAAATTGAGGAGGGATCCTTTGAAGTAATATTGTAATATTGTGTGTGTCTAAAAGTTGCTAAACATGCTATCTGGATGTTTGAGCGGGGTTCAGTCATATGGATGAGGTGGACACATTTGATTATTTCTCAACAATCAAATCAAATGGTTAACAGAAAACCTCGGAGGTGTTACTGATATGATAATTTTGTCAGGGGACGAGTGGGTGTTGTTTACGGACACCCAACGCTAATCCTAGCGCAGGGAGCCACTTTGACTTGGGCCCGGAGAGTCGGGTGGCAGCGCGTTGGGGAGATAAACACATCTGTGGACACCGCAGGAAACACCTCAGGGACTTTCTGGGATTGGGGAAGAGCTAAGACAGTACCTGTGGAGGAATCCCCCCCAAATCTGCACCAGGTGTCTGGCATTAAGGGCAGCATCTCCGCTCTGGCTTTCCACGTCTGGCTTAATCACCCAGGGCTGTGTGTCACATGCTGGACGAGATGCATATGCTCTCACAAAGAAGAAGAAAGAACCGGCATTCAGTACATTCAGGGGTTTTTTTGGAAATCCAAAGTAACAAAAATAACACACTAATTTGAAAGAGTCTCTCTGAAGGAGAAAATGTGATTATTCAGAATTAAACTCTGATTACAGCGAACTGTCCCTTTTTAACATTTTAACATTTAATTATATGCTAAATTAGTCTACAGAGAATATATTACAGACAGAAATATGAAGAAATAATAAGATGAGAAGCAGATCTGAACGTCACAGCCTTAATGAGTGAAGATACATTTAGAATAACATTACATTGTATTCTACTGAGATTTTCAGCAAAACTACAGTACAAAGATAATTGTGCTCAACCTATTCCCAGCGTGATAATACACGCAAAATAGAAGGCATGATTTAAAATGCTCAGTTTGGCGTTAATTAAATGTACAGTCTAAATCATTAAGGCCAGGCTTCCGTTCAACACCTGGCAGTCTCTTAAAGCATACGGTATGCTAGCTGCTGATAACACAATGGTGCCGTTGGAATGCCGAGCCGGTGCAGGGACGATGGAGCCATGTTGGCATTGCTGTTCCTACTGATTATACATGACACGCAGAATAAAAGGGGCCGATTGTAAGACGTTTAAATGCATCAGGGGCATGGGAGAGGAAACCCAATGCTGCAGAGCCGGCAGAAGGAGAATGTGACTGGGCATGTGCGGAATGCGGAGAGCTGCAATCTAAATTTCTAATGCTGAGGATGTTTCCCATTCTGTGTTTATGAAACATAGCTGCTGGGAGGTAAGGCGATACGGCATCAAAGTCGGCCCTGGCGAAAACAAAGCAGCAACATTGCTGTGGAGGAATGCGCGGCAGAACATAATTCTCTGCCCTCCTCCTCCTAAACAATCTCATTTGATTACAGTGGTGCGGGCCCCAAACCAGACCGTTATAGCCCCGTTTCCGACTGTACAACTGATGCTGGGAGTTGGGAGTCAGCACACAGCTCACCAGACTGTCCAGGGGGACAGAGGAAGAGGACTAACTGCCATTTGGGGAACAAAGGAAGGTGGGGCAGGGGCGGGTGGAGGTGTGTGTGTGTGTGTGTGTGTGTGTGTGTGTGTGGTGGGGGGTAAGGGGCTGAGACGGCATGTCTGATGACGGCATGGCGATGTATCGTTTACAAGCTCCTCAGCAGAAGCCCTGGATGTGTCCGTCTGCAGCCGTAGAACTCTGCCTCTTCTTAAAGCAACACCACTCGGGCTCAGCATTACAAGCCTATTAAAAGATACTTTTAATTATGCCCCGCTCTCCCGGGATCACTTCCTCTGTGAACTTCGGCATGTGCACTTAGGAACGGCACAACTGAAAGCATGTGTTGTTTTCTCCCGCCAATTAAAGGGCATGTTGACAGATTATGGCTGCTGTTGGTTTGTGCTCCACTAACGCATTTAGGGATGATGAACCAAGGGGGTGGTTGTCAAGAACTGAGAGAGAGAGAGAGAGAGAGAGAGAGAGAGAGAGAGCGAGAGAGAGCGAGAGCGCATGCACGCGAACCCTGAGGGGTTAATGTGTTTACACTACCTGGGCTGTGATCTATCACCAACCTCGTCAACTTCTATTATGCATCACATAGATAAGCAGGCAACAGAGCTGGGAGTCTCTGCAACTCACTCATACAATTTCAATTAGATTAAGTCAGAGCAAATATCTGGGGCTCAGCTAGCTCCCACACTATGGTTTTAGCATTCCACTCATTTGATTTGTACATTGTATCACTTTACCTTTATGCAGGCGTTGCAGGAGAGGATCCTACGTGCCTCCACGGCTTCATGTGATTACCATACGGCATCTTCAGAACAACACGTAGGTCTTGTGGCATTGAAACCCATATACACACCATAGATGTACGTATTTGTGTGTGTATGCATGTTTATTTTATATTTTTCAATTATTTTCTGTCTGTGGAAAAGGCTTATGGAGATGATTTTCCATCATACGTACATATATTTGTTCATTTATTTATTTATTATGCTATAATATTTGTATAATCATTTATTTGTTTAATTATATTATATTTAATATTTATATATTTCATTCTGTTAATTTCTTGGCCAGTTTATAACCTGTGACCTCTCCCTTATTTTATGGGGTCATGAAAAAAATGTTTTGAAAGTCTGTACCATAATACATCAGTCTATCAAGGTGTAATGGGTATACATTGTATGTCCATCCAAAAAGGCTGTGTATTAACCCCCAGCAGTGGCAGCAGTAGACACTGCTGGGCCCACTGGCTCTACGCTGGCGGGGCCCTGAACAGCTCATATTCACATTACTCAGGCTTCATTATATCCAATCAATATTCGTTTAGTCACTGAGGCTATTGACTCATTTCTAAAATAATATTAGAGGTCATTTGTCTTCTCATGGAGCAGGGAGTGTTATCCCCTTTTATTCCACCCTCCCACCGCCCCACCCCACCCCACCCCACCAACTCACCCCCTCCACCCCCTGCCATTCGAGAATGGGAGGGGGATACACCCAGTGGATACAACTGTAAGTCTATTTCTTTCTCTTTTTTTTTGATAAGACATTGAAAAATCAATGTCTGCTTCCTGCAATCCATCTGAAGCAAATCAATCATCATATGTACTGTTGGCAGTGTGTGGGTGTGTGTGTGTGTGGGTGTGTGGGTGTGGGGTGGCATGACGCTAGGGTGTAATATTTGTCCGATACCTTTCATTTTGGGTCATCATTTTACCACTTAGTCATTTACACAGACACACATAATCTACATCTGACAAGGACAGAGAGGATCAGAAAAGAGAATCTACTCAATCCTAGAATTCTACTGATTCATTCTGCTCTATGAATATATTTATAAATAAAATATCTTGATAAATCCTGCAATAAGTTGGCCCATGTAAATCTGTAATTTTGATATTTAACAGGTAAAGGAACATTCTATGTAAATGTATTGGAATGGTTCCATAATAGCTTAGGTAACTGAGATCAATAACAACAGTGTATTTGATGGTTAGAATGCTCTAAATATTTTTATACTAAAACACTTTTGTAGTAGAATATCATCTGTGTGTGTTTTTGATTTTTCCTCTCTTTCTCACTCTCACTGTCATTGTCAACATAGAACATTAAGTAGCCTAATTTAGCTTTGGTTTCTCTGGTTTACGGTCAATGACGTCACACACCAAAAAAGATAGCTATTAGTGCTCTCTGAGGGTGTGTGTCTCAGACTTCAGTCAAATGCACATATTACAAATGGGGACACTTAATAAAGACAAACAAACATGAATCAACTATATTTTATTTTTTTAGTATTGCAAAGCTTAGAAACAGCCACGTCAGCATTCAAGCACAAAGGGAAATGTACAAAATGTACTACAAAGTCATCCATGCCCTTGTTTTTTCAAAGAAAAAAACGTTGAATTTACATTTAACAACTAATAAATGACGTGAAGCATGCATGTTATTTTGTCCACATGTGTAATATTTACTACTAATAATAAAAAAATGCAAGGACAAAAATAAATTAAATCCATTATTTGCCGCAGACCTCCCCAAAGCATTTGGAGCGAAACTGTTTTGAATTTCAATTGGCTTCCGAGTGGCAAAAGCCCTCAGCTAATACATCAAAGAAAAATTGGTGTCAAGTAATCGGTTTAGGACACAGATTTAGAATGGCTAAAATCCCATGAATACTTCCAGCGGTCTCCTGTATAGGACAGCTTTACCAGCAGTGCTGGCCGTGTGCACAGAGCTGACAGCCTCTCCACATTAAACCAACTGTGTTTAAAACTGCCTTCCCCTTTGTGGACGCGCAGGACGCAATTAGTGCGCTACAATGCGTAATGCTGTCTAATAATAGCCCCTACGTCCAAATTAGATTCCGCCTACCCCCTCAGGCATTTTAAGTGTGATGCATCGTCTTTCATAAACTTGTTCTACACTACTCTAGCTCTTCCAGGAGAGAGTGAGTGGTATTTCCATTTTCATGTCTCGAATGGAAGTGTGTGTTGTCAATGGAAGTGTGTGTTGTCATTAAAAAGAGCGATATATTTGGCAGCGTAGCTACTTGTCAAAACAGCCAACAAATTAGACTCGGGTCAGAATTGTCTACTTATAGGAAAAATATTCAGCTGTTAAAGTTACACGTAATTAAAACATCACCATCTGGCAAAGATAAACGCAAATATACTCACCTATATCCTTTGTTTGTACTGCTTTTCATCTTCGTGATGTTAAACATATCACATCACCTATTTCCGAAAGCAACTTTTATTAAACGTCTTACAAAGCCACATAACAGAATAGGCTATACAGTAGCCTATAGCATAGAGCTAACGGTGCTGGTGTCATTCAAAGCCCTCTCATTTTTCTCTTCTTGTTACAAATGACTGTCCATTCACTGAACAAATGTTAACTAATCACCCGTAGGATCACTTCAAACTGCAACAGTTTTCGACCTGAAATAACCTATTATGACGGGGGAAAAAATAGTTTGATTCTGTTAAAGAGGAAATATAAGAAGGGTTGCGTTTTCTTATTATTGGCGTCCAATCCTGAAAATTTGAGAAAAACATGCTACAAGGTTATTTTTACAAAATGCAAATGAAGTGTACGCTACTCAATATTAGGCTACAATATTTATAACAGTAGACTAAATTATATTGACTTATTGTTGATTGTATCAAGCCTACTGTGTTTGAAGTCTGACACTGCACAAGGCGGTAAAAGTATGTCTCATAAAGTATCATGTACTGCCATCATCATTCTTATTAAGACACTATATTACTTTATCTGATCTATAATTTTCTGTTTTTAAGCCTGCATTGACAGACTGTAACAGCGTCATCATTCTGAGCTCTCGAGAGGTTTTTAGAGCGTAACAGCACGTGACAGTGTGTGCACACACTCTTAGCAGCGCCGACAGCGATCCCTTTCGGCTTATCTGAGATGTGAACCTGAGAGCCACACAATCATGAGTATGAATATGGCCTTTAGATGTCCGAATTGGACCAAATATTATCAATTTATTATAAAACGGTATTCATCAGGTTTGTGAATATGACTTTTTAAATGATGATTAGGCTGTTATGATTATTATGATAAATATTAATAATAATATTATTGTTTTTGTTGTTATTGCAGTTGTTATTGTTAATGAGATTCATGTTGTTTTTGTATTTTATAATAAACTGATCGTTGCAGGTGACTTACACATTTTGAAAGAAAAGAAAATAGCGTGATATCAAATAAGCATAAATCTCAACTGTCCTCTACAGCCCTGAAATGTATCTGCTAGGATAAAATGAGATTACATCCTAGGATTTGCTGTCTAGATCATATGGTTCTAATCTGCTCTGGTTTGAGGCTTTATGACTTTCTGGGTGTTTATCTGATCGGTTTATTTTGCAAAAACTCGACCACGGCCACAACAAATAGTTTAGAGATGATTCCCAAAATAATCTGCAATTACAGACTATAAAAGTCGATTAAGTGCGTGGGCAGGAGTTTGCATACATGCAATAACTCCCAGTGGAATTATTCGACTCAGCCATATGTTTATTGCGCCATCTTACTTTTAGATTCAAGTTCTATCTTACCGATGCGAAATGTGGCGTTACAAAGTCGACGTGCACGCCGGTAAATCCAGTGGAAACTCATCGCCGTTTAGCTCCCATTGCGGATTTGAAATTCACGGTGTGAGGACTTCATTGAACGGTGGTCTGTTGTTTTGACGCATTAGTCAAAATGATGCGTTTTGTTGCGCTCAAAGAAACAATAACCACTGAAAATAGGAAGAAAGCGTGGTGCAAAATAACTTTTCTTCTCTGCCTGGCAAGCCCTTCCCGGCACACAACAGCCCGTTTGTTATTGATCAAGTGTGAAAGTGACGGCTTCGTATTTAGAAAAAGCGTTGATCTCGCCATCCGAGGGGCTGGCGCACTGAGATTCGATGCAACCAGAGTTGTTAAGAAAAAAATTGAGAAATAGAGGGAGAAGGATTGTTAGTCAAAGAGAGAGGGTGAGGAGGCAGATAGAGAGAGAGAGAGAGAGAGAGAGGGGGGGGGGGGGGAGAGAAATAGAGGGGGGAACGAGAGAGAATGGGTTTAGGCAGGGCTGTGGTTACCCAGCATAAGCTCGTCTTTTCTTCCGATGCCTACACCCCGAGAGGCGGAGCGAGAGCCTCGTAGTAGGCGTCAGAATCCTCAATTTCCAACTTAGCATCCTGGCAGGACATTTTCCCAAGCAAAGAACCCATCCAACGGTAAAAAAAACTTCTGCATGGCACTAGAGCCACGGTGCAACTCTGATAAGGAGAGAGGCTGAGAAACGCACGAGAGAGACTCCTGTCCGGGCAGCGGTTGCTGGCAGCGACCAAAATCTACCGTTAAAGTCTATGTCGACTTTCCATTTGTCCTCCTATTCTGTGCACACTGTCATTTAGCAGGGGAACGGACAACGGTGTGCCGGGACAGGGCTCTATGAGCTCCGCCAGTGCGTGAGAATAACAAGGAGAAAAGTGCGCAAGTGAGCGGCTTTTACTTTTGCGGGCGCGAGCATGGCGTATCCTCAGGGCTACTTGTACCAGCCGTCCGCCTCCCTGGCGCTGTACTCGTGCCCCGCGTACAGCACGAGTGTGATCTCGGGACCCAGGACCGAGGAGCTTGGGAGGTCGTCCTCGGGATCGGCGTTCGCCCCATATGCAGGATCTACCGCTTTCACGAGTGCCTCGCAAGGCTATAACTCCCATCTGCCGTACAGCGCGGACGCGGCCGCGGCAGCGACGTTCACCTCTTACGTGGTGAGTAAAAATCGCTGGTTTATCGAGAAATTACAGGACATTAATGACGTGTACTTATTGTCTATGATTATTACATTAAGTGTTCGTAAACTGTTAGGGTCAGACGTTTATGGAGAAACAATATGGTGTTGTTCAGGAATGTTTTCACGAATATTACATTATTTGTGTAGCGGTAATTATTAGTTTGTGATTTAGTGTTATGTCATTTTTAATCGAATGCAATTAATATTCGAGTGTCTTGCAGTGTGCCAATAGCCTACGTTAACACTGGACAACTCACTCAGCGCGCACTGACGGCAATTTTGGACTTCCCTGGCTCCTTTTATTAGTCGTGTTAGTTTAGTTGTAAACTTTATTTATAACGCTTTGTAAAAATACAAAGAGGAACTTATAATTTAACTCGTTGTAGGATTCAGTGCATGTAGTAAATCCAAACAGAGAGGAACGCACAAAGACGTTACAAACACCGTAGATATACACAGGCTATGACGCCTAGTTGTTAGGCCAAAAATTTATAAAATTGCAGAATTTGTTATATTTTATACACTTTAAAAGAGAGAACAGAAAACGAGAACTTTTACGCGTGATGTCAATGCCTTATGTGATTTGTAAATTAGGCCAATTTAGGGACTGTTTCAAAATAGCTGCTTGGTGCTCAGTATGTGCATAATGACGAGGCCTATATAAAGCTATTAAAAAAGGGTTTATTTCAATTCAATGCGATTCAAACAAACCCTGTTAAAAAAAAGTTTCTGTATGTGATTCTGCGTAGTGTGAGTGTATGTGCGTGGGGGCGCGCGCTCCTGTGTTTGTAATTTCCCGTGCACGTACACGTGCACATAGGCCATGTGTGCGCGTGCGTGCTCCTCCGTTTTTTCAACTTTTTTAGAAGTTGTCGGCAGTAGGCCTATATTTCCTCTATAATAAAAGCACAATATAGGCTAATAAATATCACCATGTATTTCCGAAGAGAAATGTAGTCTAGTATGTTTAGGCCTAGGCCTACATGCATGCATGTGAACATATTAGGCTACTTTATTATTATCATTAATACTATGAATATTATGAACTATTATTATGTCTTAATTAATTATTGTTGGGGCTCCATTTTAACCGACAGAGCTCTCCGTACGACCACACCACAGCGGGAATGGCCGGTTCTATCGGCTACCACCCGTACGCGGCTCCCTTGGGCTCGTACCCCTACGGTGACCCGGCGTACCGCAAAAACGCCACGCGGGACGCCACCGCGACCCTGAAGGCCTGGCTAAACGAGCACCGCAAAAACCCGTACCCGACCAAGGGCGAGAAGATCATGCTGGCCATCATTACAAAGATGACTCTTACCCAGGTTTCCACTTGGTTTGCCAACGCCAGGAGGAGACTCAAGAAGGAGAACAAGATGACCTGGACTCCCCGGAACCGGAGCGAGGACGAGGAGGAGGACGAGAATATCGATCTCGAGAAAAATGACGAGGAAGAGCCCAGCAAGCTCGCGGACAAGGGAGAATCCACGGACACGGAGTCAGGTTCGTGCAGGGAGGAGAGAATCATCCATTTTTCATCGCAGTCGTTTCCACTCAGGGCGCCAAATTGATTGCTGGTTAATGGTGGTATATTATTTATAATGGGACAATTGCTTTAAATAATAATCACCTTGAACTCCCCTCATTTGACTTCTTTTCGGGGGCTGAAATTGCTGGTGACGCCTAGTGTTTAGCACTCAATTTATCTTGAAGTATAATAAGGATACAGCTGGTGTACTGCGGTGAGCATTGAGCTAATGATAATTATTAGCATTATGGGATCGTTTATATCCCCGTTTTCAACGCTTGTATGAGACGTGGTCCTATTGTTGAGTGCTGATTAGCATAGCCATTATTATGATAATGTTTAATATATTTGTAAATTCGAATAGTGAACATATGCCCAGGCCTTCATTGTTCTACATATTTATTGGCAGTAAGTATATTTCTGTGTTTTCTTGCTCTCCAGATCATAAATTAGTGAACCCCGGTGACGTGGTGTGTGACAGGTTTAAAGAGGAGAGTCACAGTAAAGACTTGGACCCTCTTCTCAGCGACACGGAATTAAAAGTGCCAGAGGAGCGGACAGAGGTGCTTCCAGAGCCCACTAAACCCACCACGTCTTCCCCGCCGGCCGTGCCCCGGGGAGGTGAGCTCGCGGCGCAAGACAAGCCGTCAGACTTGAGTCACGTGCCTGGCGCGGTGACCAGCAACGTGACTTCGGTCATTCACTCGCCCCCGTCGGCCCCTAAACCCAAACTGTGGTCACTGGCAGAGATCGCCACGTCGTCAGACAGGTGTAAAGGCGGCGGGGAGGGCACCCATGCCCCGAGCTTGGCTCAGAGCGCGCTCATCGGTGCGTCGCCATCGCGGTCGTCACCCCAGTGCCCCCTCCCCAACAGCACAGTGCTGTCCCGGCCTCTGTATTACACGTCCCCGTTCTACCCTGGCTACACGAACTATGGCAGCTTCGGACACATTCACAGTAACCACGGTTCCGGTACGGGCTCCACGGCACACTTTAACGGATTAAACCAGACTGTGTTAAATAGAGCTGAGGCTTTGGTGAGGGAGAGCCACAAAGTCAGAGGCCAAACGCAGGTAGATCTTTGTAAAGACTCCCCTTATGAACTAAAGAAAGGTATGTCAAACATTTAATACCTGCTTATTTTCCAGTCACGCGGACTTTTATTTATTTTATTTTTTTGTGGTTGCATTGAAAAAAGAGAAAAAAAGAACATTGATTAAACTAATTCTGAAAACCGTTATTTTCTGAGTAAAAATGCTTATACTCAAATTTTAGTTTCTGAATGGTTAATCCTAAAATGTAACAAGAATGGTCTTAATCGTTGCAGCCGCTTGAGTCTATTTGTATTAAAGACTAACATGTATATTTAATGTAGCATTTTGTATTTAAAATGGACAATACACTATCTTTGAAGTAAATTATGGAAAAATACACTTGTGCAGCGATTATTTTTGGTGGCAGATGTTGTTGTCTGGTGTGGCTCATAATTGGTTCCTGGCCAAGAATGAAAACGAAATATGTGTTGAGTAAATTTTGCACAGTGACAGCTGTTTCAAAGGCAGGGAATTGTTATTATATTTTAAATACTCATGATATTATGGTTATTCTTTTTACAAAGGCCCGCGCATAATGTGGCTGGAATGTTTGAACCAAAATGAAAACTTTAGTTTTTATTTATTAATTTTTATAAGCATTTGTCAATTAAATTATGTTGACAACGTGAATGTAGGCCTATATTTTAGGCTGTGGCTTATCATATTGTTTTTTCTTCCTATGCACACACATAGCGGAATACCTGTAGCCTTCCAAATTGTAAAGGTGAATATTGATATAATAACACAACCGAGACAGTCATTTAACCCAATTTACTCGTCGTGTTTTATTCAAAGCAATCAGGTGGCAATCTCCAGTAATGAGCTCGATTTTATGATTTTATGCCAAATTTAGACCTCATTACTATTTCCAAGGCGTGGCAAAGCTGTTAAAGAGACTCAACCAAGCATTTAAAGCACACCGGCCAGTTCTGCCATTAACACACTGTCTCTGTAATAACGCGTTGGATGGGAAACATTGGTGATTGGGTGAAAGAAAGGGGAAAGGCTGTCGTGCGCGCAGTAGGGAACACTCACAAACACACACGCACGCACACAGAGCCAGTCCTAACTCTTCCAGACTTCGCAGGTAGGTGTCAGACTTGCTCTTAATTTCAAGGGGCTCACAGCTGATCCGTCTTATATGCAGCGCTGATATAATGGCCTATAGCAGCAAAAAGCTCTGCAGACTGGAAGCACTGGGGCACACAATGATCACAGTTATTACCAGGATTATGGCAACATAGACAAGTGGATAGAAAAACACGCATTACACACTTGACCGACATGTAAGAAAAACATACGGCCATTTTCTGAAGAAAATTATGGATGAAAAGGCTATTATTACAGAGAGTTTATTCGGGAAAATGGGCAACGTATTCAAATGAGCAACAGTATTAAGATTATGACAATTAATTAACATAAACTTGTATTATAATAATTATTATTATTAGTAGCCTAGTATTATAGGCTATTATTATTACCGCTTCACCTGTTATGTAGACAAACGAGAGGCCTTACATCTAATCGGCAAATCCTTTAAACATGGTATAGTCATATTCGTTTTCTCTATATTATTATTATTATTATTATTATTATTATTATTATTATTATATGTTTTATTTTATTTTATTTTATAATACTCTCCAGTGAAGGACAGCTTGCTTTTGTTTACAGTTGCCATTAAGCCCTAGTTTTCTTTCCTCCCTTCCAGACTCAACCCTCCCCTAGGGTTCCTGTCTTCACCCCCCTCTCCTACCCCAGCCTTAACGTCCTCTATTCGGGGACTTCTACTTTAATCTGACAGAGTGGGTTTGCGTGCCACTTCAACCGGCTAAATAGCATAATTATGTTTTTTCTTTGCTGATCCCAGAGGGACTAGAATGTTCGATGCAATGTCCCCAATGAGGGTTTAATAGTTTAATTTGAAATTGCGTCCTTTAAAAAAATAAAAATAATAATTGATTGGAAGAATCATGTTTTATATGGGCAAAACACGCTACACAGTTTGAAGGGCTTAAATCACGTAAAAGGCTGACAGGAAAGGCAGCTAAATATTGTCGTTCGAATGTGAAACAGGTTTTATAGAGGTTATAAAGGTTTATAACGGTCTAAGGCACGCAAACATTCTCTGATAACGTTACGATGCGAAATAGGCTTACAAGACACATTTTGAAAACGATCTTTTTAGAATATTTACCATTTTTATCCTAAACACATTTTCTACTTTTACCACCAGGCCAACAGTTGGTGGAAGAGCTGGTTTGACTTTTTTGTCGTTGCCAATTCTCCATTCGCTTAATTTCTTTCCAACAGTTGTTATTCATATTACGCCCACTGTGAGATAGAGATCAAGATCTCTTGTATAGTCCTATGCAGAATAAACCTACTCTTTTGTATTATAATTGATTTAAACAGAATTATCATATTAAAATGATTAGCCTATTTTTATAAAAAGATGAATACATATTATTATTATTATTATTATTATTACTATTATTATCATAATCATCAATGATAGCCTACTAATTATCTTCTTGCCACTTAAAAGCATACATTTTCGGCTATTACTGGCTAGACATAACGTTACGGTATTTATACAGTTACTAAACAGTTACTACTGGTTACAATGGTTACAAAACCACACAACATCAGCTCTTATTAGTTAAAATAATTGAGGACATTAGTTTGAGCTGCAGCTGAATGACGCGCCGGCTCATGTAAGCGAAGCGCGGATTGCTACAATGTGAGAATGCTAAGTGTGGGTGAAACGGTTCCCACGTGTGAAAGTGGAGAAAATAATCCCCACAAGAGGGTCTCTCTGAGAGCCTTTAGAAGCTGTCGGCTTGATGTTTGACAGATGCGGGTTTGTAAGACCTTAGTCCGCCATGACCGAAGAAAATACATTATTTGGGAAAATTCGTTTATCATAAATAAAAAAGTGGCCAAAACCAAAAAAGAGAGTCTTAACTTTCGTTACTAAAAATATGCAGGCTACAAAAAACGCCACCTAGGCCCATTGGCTTTATCCTTGTTTTTTTATAATTAAATTAAAATATTTTGGAAATATATTACCGGCGTTACCAATCAAATTAATGATTGATTACCAGTTGAATACAGCTCGTGGTAGTCAAATCGACAGATATGACATTGTTCTGCAGAAGCAGACCCGTTTTTAAACGCACCTAACCCGTGTAATCTGTTCAAATAAAAGACAAGCCAACGGCTTGCACACTATTATGCCTATGCCTTATTCATGCACAACCTATTTTATTTTTCCAAATAGACAAGACGTTTATGCATAGGTCCATGATTCCGCCGTGTTTGTCAAAAGGGAAACGTTCTGTTCTGATCTAGAAAAAAACAAATAAAACAAATGATGATATATATAAATATATATAGAGGCCTACAGACGTTATGTATATAACCAAAAACAGATTGTTTTTTTTTCGTTTTAGTTTTTATTCTTTTTTCTGCATGTTTGGAAACGAAAGGCTCAAATGAAGTCAGTCCTGACCCGCTATAATCCTATTATGATTATTATTATTATCTCTGTTGCGTTTCGGGTTATTCGTGTCAGGGAGATATAATTAAGCGAATGTCAATTTAGCCTATAGATAAAGTTGAACTACAGCTATTGCAGGCTATCCAATAAATGTTTACTTTGTTATTTTATTTTGATGATTAGGCCTATTGTAGGCCAGACGTTAGATAATCAATATGACTAGACGGCCTCTGGTTAAAGTCTCTGGTTAAACCACACTGTCATTTAAAGATGTAGGACTAAATGATCGCGATATTTAACCAGATAATTCCCGTATGTTTCAAAGAGAGCTTTGGGGATAACCGATCAGAGCCGTGCGCACACCTGCGTGGGAAAAGTGCTTGGTGCCTGGACCCCTGTCAAATATGTCACAGGTGAAACATAAACCTGTTGATATGCAAAGGTACAATATCATCAAGGTGTAGGTTACTCATTGGAGCAAACGGGCCTTAGTATAAACAGCGTGCTGATAAAAACTTATGTATGCGTGCTCCAACACATCTGACACGTCCAGGGTCAAATTCAGCTCAAATGTGGAAATAGACACCGTTGGACTTGACATCGCGAGATTATTCGGAGGGGTAGGCTATAATAACCAGCGCAAATGTGTTGCCAAATACGGTATAAAGAGGGGGTGGAATAAAACGACAGTGGCTTTTCCCAAAAAGATGTCGCTGTTCTCGATGAAAATAAATATTAAAGTGTTTGTTTTCGTGCAGTTCCCTTGCAACCGAAACCATCGTCTTACAAATAAAGCTTAAGCTAGGAGGAGTTAAGGGAGGACTTTGTCCATTAATCATGAGAAATAAATTAATTAACTATGACTGGAAAAAAAATACCTGTTTTCGTACGAGATTGCAGCTCAAGATCTTCAAGATGAGGTCGATTATGTCGCACGTTTGGTCATATTTAACACCTAGTGTCAGTGGTGGTTTGATGAGTGAAAGTTAAAAGTTAAGACTCTCCTAGGACCTCTGTACTTCCAGTGTTGCTGTTAAATGCAGTGTTGGCCCTGGTTGAACAGGACCAAGTGGAAAACGACCAGGCGAGGTGGCAAAGTGTGATTTACTGCTATTTTTCTTCCACTTCACCAACTGTTTTTCTATTTCTCCGTGGTATTCCCCAGGGAAAGATTACACGTGTAATTTTCAGCTGTGTGATGTTTTAGCCCCTACCCACCCTATATAAATAAATAAATAAAAAACATTAAGGAAGAATGATGAACCATTATGTGAAGTCAAACCTGGGGGAGGGGGAGTTTACAATTCCAGTTAGTAACCAATATTAATAATAATAACAGTTAACAGAAAATAAAATAAAACCATATTTTGGCAATATTTTGAGCTTTGAATCTCAGACAATACACACAATTCCCTTGGTTTTTAAATTAAATATTGTCTCAGCAGTTTTATACATGCAGACTGTAATACATTTTAATACTGATTTGTAAAACTCTATTGTGTAGGCTATATACAACAAAAGGCCAACATTTTAAATTTAATTTAAAATAATAGAGTGACATTCACTTCGCACATTAATGTGTGAATTTTATACAGAATATATAGCCTATATATATATATATATATATATATATATATATATATATATATGTGACAAATCCATACATTTATGAAAAACTACTTTTAGTGATGCATATGGAGGACAGCATCTCATATCTGTGCACACACACAGCCTTGTTGGTGACAGTGTAAGCCCCTGACCCCGCGACTGCCAGAGGGCTGTGCTCACTGGCCATGTAAGGGGTGCTCACTGGGGGGTGCTCACTGGCCTGTGGGTGCCTTGCTGGCACCCACAGCAGGGGTCTGTGCCCTGCACTGGAGAAGGTGGCACACACACACACACACACACAAACGTGCAACACAGGCACACCTTTGTGCACAGTGCACTCTTTGTCCACTTCATACAAACATTATGTGTCTAGATGTTTGCATACAGGTGAACACATAGACATATTTTCAAATACATGTATATCACAAAATGCACACATGATCCCGTCACAGCAATACTGCAGCACTGAATATCCAAGCATAACATAGAGAAGTGTAACACAGCATAGGCAACACAACACAACACGGAGCAACGCAACACAACTTAACACAGTGTTGGTAGAATCAGTTGGTGTTCCGTGTGGGGTAGAAACAAGATTGGATTTGGCTGCTTATGGCACCTTGATACAATGATGTGACAATAAGTATAAACCAAAGAGCACGCATAAGAGCCTCCAATATTTCAGTATAAATAGTTGGGATTAAGATGGATGAAATGTTTTCTTCCAGGGTGGAGTGGGGAAGGGGTAGGAGTGGTTTGGGAACTGTTTATTTACATCTGCCCTTTTAAATGATCCTGTTCTTCTTTACATCTGCTCCATGTTACCTCACAAATATCTGTGTTAATAAGCGCTAGGATGGTACACACACACACACACACACACACACACACACACAAACACACACACACACACACAGACAGACAGACAGACAGACACAGAGACACACACACATACAGCCTATATCACCACAGTTCAGCTGGGACTTCACCCTGTCCCATCCACCTTGCACAACAAATGGACATTCCTCGCTGCAGCCCCGCTCTATCCCCAGTTTGGGGTATAGCCTGACGGATGCAAATGGTCACTTACTTAATTGGATCAGTTCCCGAGATGCAGATAAACTGGGGCCCTGCCTCCTTCCTTTTGGCCAAGTTATTCTGAGCTGCACTCAGTTCAACCATGTGTGGAGGGAACGCTAATGAGAAGAGGAGATGAGGAGAGAGGAGAGGAGAGGAGAGGAGAGGAGAGGAGAGGAGAGGAGAGGAGAGGAGAGGAGAGGAGAGGAGAGGAGAG
>JAOEHI010000018.1:7301625-7314534 GCA_025447815.1 Percopsis transmontana | reverse complement strand
GCGCCCGCCGGCCGCCCCCCGCCGCGGCGGCCCGCCCCCCGCCCCCGCCGCGCGCCGCGCGGCCCCCCCCCCCCCGGCGGGGAGAGGAGAGGAGAGGAGAGGAGAGGAGAGTAGAGGAGGGGAGGCTGCTTGACTCATTCAGAACTCTCTGCTCCAGACTTTCCCTCGCTCCGACACAATGAAGGGAAGAGCTGGGCCCCATGTGCGACACTGTCTCCATGCCAACTTCCAAAACTGCCTGCTGGTGATATAACTCTGGAGCGCCCAAACCAGAACCCCCACACATCATGTACTTTTCTTTTTTTGTTGTTGTTGTAAAGTACATGCAGGTAGATGAAGACAGGTGCTGCAGACAATTAGGTACTTTAAAGTTATTAATTTTGCTAAATCCTGTTGATGTATCACTTTCTACAGACATTAGCAGATTATAAAACGCTTCATGGAATCTCTTTTTCCCCCCTCCTCGGTTGCCACCTACCCCCCCAAAAAAACACGCTATGGCTCCATGCCAGTGTCAGTGTGTTGGCTGCAGTTCTCTGATTAACAGAGTGGTTTACAGCCAACTCCAATAGGTAATCTCATCAGTGAGGGGCTTTAAACAGATAAAGACCACCCAAACTAACCCCCCTTGACTACCCCTCCAACTGTGTCCTGTCCCACATGAGACCTCCCATCGAAGGCCCTAACTGAGTGCTGCTAATGCCTGGAGCAGGCTAACGGGGCCGGTCACAGACCAGGCTCGGATCATCTATTGACCTCTTTTTCAATAAAGGAGCTGTTTCCAGTCTGATGGATGATTTGTTGGTCTTGCATGGAATGGCCATCTGGATGAAAGGATATGATCGCTGTAGTAGGTACGCATTACCTGCCAGAGAGACTCTGCACAGACCAGAGCTTTGCAGCTAAGATCAGTCTGGAGGTAATATGATTAAAAGAGCAGTGGATCAAGAAAAAATAAAAAGGCAAACCAATTGAATTCTGCACCATATGGCCACTTTTGTCTCAGTTGTTTTCAGTCAAACGTGATGGTATTTTGATCCATATGAGACAATCCCTGTTTGGAGGTACAACAGCACTTCATTCATTATCAAGTGCTTTGTAGCCGGGCCTCTTTGTTGCAGAATAAAAACGTGGAATCCAAAACAAATGTGTGAAAGCGGCCTGGCTATAGTAAAACCTCTTGTCTCACACTGCCTCTCCTTTTGTGTTCGGAACTCCAATTGGGTGCCGTTGTTCACAGTAGCTGCTCTTTAAGTGTAGAAAGATCTGATTTATTAGCTTGTCAGGGGAAGCATTGTTCAAGAAGGCAATCAAAAAGCACTTACCTAGCTGCTCTAAAATTACTGCTTTTTTCACTGGCTAATTTGGGTAGCTCCCATGGAGGGGTTGGCAAAGAGTTTGATGAGGCATAAAATGATGATTAATGAATTTATTGCCCCGCTGCTCTTCATACGGTTGTAGTATATACTTCTCTCCCTTTTCTGCCCACAGCAGAGGGGCACAGATGAGATAGTGTAACCCCCTACCCCGTAGACCCCCTCCAGCTATTAACCTGGCTGACCTGATGGGTCTGAATGTGACTAGGTTTCTACTGGTGGAGAGGAACACAATGGACAGTTTAATACGACATTCAACTGGAAACGGCTAGTAAACCCGCTGCGAGGGACACATGCTCTCAACTTACAGCCTCTGATCACTTTGTGGGAAAAAACAACGGTAACCAGATACCACCCCCCCCCCCTACCACAACCACCACAACCAACTCCCACAATCCCTCTGTGAACTTCTCCCCTCCCGAACGCCAGCTTCAAATATGGTGATGCTGTGGACAGCTACCAAACCAAGAAAAACAGCAACTACAAATATGAACAAACAATAAAACCACTTTTACTTAATAAAAAATAAAAATAAATCAACACACACATACACACACACACACAAACAAGGGCCTGGTTACAGACTCAAAGCGGGCGATGTCAGAATATGCCATTATTTCATTCAAACAAGGCCCCCTCTTATTCCAAATGATGATTAACGACCGATGGGGTGAGGAGTGTGTGTGTGTGTGTGTGTGTGTGTGTGTGCAGTTGTGTGTTAGTAGAGTGGTCGCTACAGGGTCAAAAGCACTTCTGCATATTTGCTAAATAAGCCCACCCCCTCCATCCAGGCTGCCTGGGGGTCATGCATCTCCCTGTCCAACATTGTATAGGATATTTACACTTCATTACACCCCGTGCCTTGCTAGCCTGCACTCTTTGGCCAATTGTACTTGATTAAGTCCTTGCTTGTTCACCATCCTTGGCCACTAAAGAATGCATTGTGGAACCCGCCTCCCCACACTCCCACCGTAGCCCTACCCCCTCCGAGATCATCTCCCTGATAGGGTACTTCTGCATTCACTGATTCATTAGGTTAGTCCCTTAAATACATCAAAGGGCTCCTTCCCTTGCATAATAAAGCGATAAAGGCTGTGTAGCTGAATGCATATTGCCTGGGAGTTTACATTAAATCTTATAATTTTTTATGACATAAGAATTAAGGATTGTGAGAAAGCTTGCTTTCTTTCTCTGGCTAGTGTGTACACACTTGCTTTATTTTCATGCAAGGCTTTCCCGCACCAAGCAAAATAGCACACACCCCTGTACACCCACCACCACCACCACACACACACACACACACACACATACACATACATGTCATTTACCCATACAGTATATCATAAGCCTTGAAATTGTTGAGTTAAAATTAGAATCTATATAAAGTCTTTACAAGTCGAGTGAGAGGCCTGTGGAAACACACTGGGGTTTTGACCCTCATGTGTTTAACATTAAATGTTAGCAGTTAAACTTCTATAAATATTCATTTCCCTTCATCTCTCACTCTCTCTTCTTTTAAAGGGGTGGATAGGGGTTACAAGGCAGGGCATTTTCACGGTGATAACCTCATTCCCCGGGACAGCGGAGATGGAATATGTTCGTCAAGAGGAGATATTGAGATTCTCTCAGTGTGGGCTGATATTTGTCTCAATCCTTCTCCTCGGAACAGAGACAGCAACCCAATCAAGGGAATCGACATATGCAGATCACCGCTGATACATTTTTCATGAGCATGTTTCCTCCTAATGGAGATGGAAAAAGTGATTATTAAACAAAATATAGAATTAACAGAGTGAGAAATGGCATTAAAAATGCAGTTCCTCACAGTGTCTGGCTTCACAATTCCACAACAAATATGCATAAAGCAAATATTGTCTTGTACAGCATGTTAAACAAACCAAGTACCCTCTTGAATGTCATGCGTGCATGGGATGTATTTTACGTTTAGTATTTGTGTTGAGACACTGTACAGACTGTTGTAACACATTTCCTATACAACAAATAATCTAAATATAAACCCTGGAGTTTCCCCAGAGGTAATCTGACCATTTCATATTTGCGTCAACGGTTCCATCAAAGTGCAAAGTTTAAAAAAGGTTTCTTCCCTATTGGAAATGTGCTGAGATTCAAAGGTCAACCAGTTCTCTTTCATATATCACAAATATGTCTTAATGTCTGTCGCCTGTGGGAATTCTGGAATCTTAATGAATGATAGGGCCATATCATCTTCCATGCACATAAGCTCTAATCTTTCAGTGTGTGCATATGTGGTGCACACCCAGGTCAAAGAGTGTTTGCAAACATGGTTTATTTTAGCCTTCTTTACATGCCAGAGGGACAGGGTTTGTCAAGTAGGACGGTTCTAGAATGTCAACACAACCACAAAAACATATTGTGAAGTTAAGGGTGTTTTCACACTTGGTCACCGTTTCAGCCCTCAAAACGAACTCAGAGCTATTAGTCCGCATTTTCTGTGCATATGTGAAAACTCCAAACAAACTCAGACCCCTCTAAAACTAACCAAACTGAGACCGCCTCGGGAGCCCAATCTATTTCTGTGTTTTTCCAATTCACGTCAGTTGGGCAGATTGAAAACGTTCCGTCACACACTACAGTTGGTCTGAGTAGCATAGCTTATCGAGATGTCAGCCGTGTGTAAATTCTTTCAAAACCCAAAGCAGCCAAACAGCTAGCTGCAAAGCGAAGCTTACTCAAACGAAGAAGGCACCGACGCAGCTTTCACTGGTGCCTTGAAAAGTCCAGGGCAATAACAAAGAAAATCATTTTTCTCTTTAGATGACCAGTCAATTTCGATGGAAGAGAAGGTAGGCTTTTGCCAGCTTATGGAGCCACGGTATGACCAACCCTCCTGTATATATATTTCAGAGACGGCTGTACCAGAACTTTATAACAAGGTTTACAACCACCTACGAGTTTTTAGTGGACGCGTTATTAACATGATACAGCATACAGAGCGAAAATAACTGCAGTCATAACACACAGAAGCATTGAACTTTCCAAAAATCTTTAATGAAACACAAAAGAGCATGATAATATAACATAATAAACCATCGGATCGGGTTGGGATGCCAAAAAATTTGATTGGGACATCCCTAGTGCATTGTGAAGACAAAGTGCTCCAGGTTCGCATGCCTTTTGCCATTGCATTTTAGCCCTCTAGGCTTGCTATAGACAGATAACATGCTATTGCACTGGGACGCTTGAAAAATAAAGAAATAGACGGAATAGTCGCGGCCCACGCCTATAAATAATGTTGGGGTGGTTATTGGCTCCAGCTTATGAATTTCTAGCCTTGCCCACTTTTGATGTCATTATTTTAATAATAAAGTACATTAAATACTTATTATATTCATTAAGTATAATAATTACTATATTAGAGAATAGGCAGAATACTCTATCAGCCTGCAGCCAAAATAAAACTGCAGTAGCTAACAAATTTCAACGATGAAAATATAGGCTATCCTAAATGTGCATGACAGAACAGCCCATGATAAATTAAAGCAATGTCTAAAATTAGCTTACTCCAATTCTATATAAATATAAGAAGGACATGACAGTTTCCAAAGTTAAAAAAAAGTTTTAAAAATAAACTCTATACTGTTAGACACAGCGAGCGCAGCAATGCTGATGGGGATCGCCATTTCTGCAGTAGTCTAATCATGTGGACTAGATCAAGAAAACGTTAGAGAGCAGAGTAGAGCAGAATCATTCATGCCCTAATGAGCCTCTATTGGCACTTATTGCAGTTCCCATCTTTGACCACAAGGTCAAGGTCAAATCTGCCAGTGAAAGCAGGGCACTAAGGTCTCCTGCCCCAATATTGCGCAACGCACTAAATTGAGACCAAATCACTTAAATGATTTTAACTTTCAAAGATCAAAAGTTGTTGACTAGTTGTGAATGCACAGACACTAAGTAATAAAATTAAAATGTAAATTTTGATTTAGGAATGTTATAAAATAGTTAATGAGTGGATGGGTGAGTTTCTTCTTAGGGCACTTTGTAAGATGTATCTTAAGATGTATCTTAAGATGTACATTAAGATGTATCTTAAGATGTATCTTAATCCAGACCAGGAGCTGGATTCCCAGGAGGATTCCCAGGAGTTGGGAATCCAGACACAGGCCTACTGCCTATGGCTAATTTTAATTGTAATTGTAATTGTAAATTGTAAAAACGACTACTATGTAAGTGTTTAGCTGTACCATACATTCTTATATATGTGTTTGGCTAGCCGATGCCTAGAAAAGGACAGTATGTAGATTTACTCCAGTCCTTGACCTGTTGACTGACTCTCACAAATGCACTGACTTATTAGCAGGTCACCGGTCTGCAAATGCACTGTCATTAGTAAATACAGGCAGTATTGACAAACGCATATAAAAACCTCATGGGCATTATGTCACCACCTAGAGCAGTTTTACCCACAAGGCAATAGGGCATCCGGTAGATAGGGGTCGACCGACCAATTACAGCTGTCCCACCTGAAGCAGTCAATACCGAGTAAAACCTCGATTTATTACCAGGATTGCACAGATAAAAGAATACAAAACTAAGAGATTTATGAACCTGCATAATATGTGAACAGTAGCACACTTCTAGTTTGTGTGCATAATTGCTTTAATGTGGGCCATTAAGCCTAAGTGGATATGATTTTACTGTCTGCTCTGTATTCACTTGATCCTTGCCATGATCAATAGATATGATTTGTAGGTCACCGGCCATTGATAGCATGGTAAAGTTTTTGACCTTGGGCAAAGGCGTTCTCTCCCTCGTCTGGTGACGCCAAGAGGACACACTGGCATTTGAGGTCAAAGCTGTAAAACAATACAATTACAGACTGTGTCTGCCCCAAGGGAAGGACAGTACTGGTATCGTACCATGGGTGATGAGAAAGCAGGGTGTCATAGTGGCTAGCAAAGACCATAACGCATTAAGCCATATGTGTCAAATTAGGCTTTAGAGAAACTGTGGTCCATGGGCATATTTAAAGAGGTAGCGTACATTCTTTGGCCACTGGGGGAAGAGTTTTAGGGAGACAGGTCCTCATAGAACAAATTTTAACTCATATACAAACACTAATCCAATATGACTTTTGTTAAAAGTATTTCCTCTTAAATTAGGGTTTTCTGCTAAGATATAATTAATCTATAAACTACATAAGGAAATACCAAAACAGGTGCAATTGGTTGCTTGAAGATACAATTATAAAGAAAACCAAATATTGGCAACTTAACAGGAAACAAAGCAAGACAGTCAGATTTGGCCCCAAGTGTGACATAATTTCTGGATTGTAAGCAATCATCTCTGACTTCCAGTCAGATGGACAATTGTTTGGGTATGTAAAAAAAAGCCAACAGAAATAGAATTTTCAGCTCGAAGGGAGGAAATGTCTGTCCAAAATGATAGTTGGAAATAGAATGATATGGGGCCTTTAGGTTGCAATCTATGAGTCTACTATTTTGAAGAATGAATAATCATGAGGATATAACTGAATGTGTGCATGCAGGCAGGCAGACACACTCTGAGGAAGAGTGCAGTGATGCAGGAGGTTAGAATAGACAGGACTGGGCTTCGCTCCCGCACATTCCTACAGTTTGGAGTCGTGTATTCGGGAGTGACACACACACACACACACACACACACACACACAGACACACACACTAGACGTTTGAGAATGAGTGACTTGAACAAGAGAAGATAACTCTTCGGATGCTGACAGATGGATAAGCAGGGCTATCTCAGGCTGTAATCTTGGAATGGTTTGAGACACTTGGTGTTTTGGCAACAGAAGAACACGATATGTGATCTTTTCCTGAATGAATGAGCAATAGTGTTTTAAGAGCAAGGGATCTGTTTTTCATTCTTGTTGTGTCATGTTTCTACTGTTGCCTATGAGACACTTAAGCTGAAGCTTGGCGGAATCACCTACCTACTTGAGAAAAATGTCACAGATTAGGCCAAAACATCAAACATACAGTATAATAATATAGTATAGAATAATATAATATAATATAATATAGGCTAATATAATATAATATTATTCCTTTATATCTCAAGTTATCATGTCTATTGTTTTTTATATCTCTCCACAGATGGGTTTTGTGTATTCCCAAAGCCAAATGCTGTGAATCGACTCAGCAATCATCGGCCATCTTAGTCTTGTTGAGCTCTAGTGCTAAGGGACCTATTAAATGGTATTGGCCTATACAATCAATAGGGAAAACATCTGAGGTGGGGAGCATTCCTTTCCTCATTAGCATTAGCAAACATTGCTACTGGTCAATCAGTCAACGATAAACACCTCTGCTCTCAAGTCGCTGCATTGTGTGTGTGTGAATTTGTGTCTTTTTTTAATACCAGTTGTCCACATATTTAAAGGTATACTAAATGAGATTGACACTCATGAACATTCAAGAGATCTGCAGTAAATCCAAACAAAAACAGTCTGAGTCCACGCCTCCCTGCAGATTTGATCGGAGGACTGCTTGCAGGCTTTAAGGAAGGAGATAATTTAATGTCCCACACACAGAGAGGCCAACAGAGGCCAACAAAGTAAATCAAGTAAATGGGGAGTAAACTGGTTAGAAGTTATCTTTACACTCATAGGGTCACATATACAATTACATTTAGCTTTTATACAAAGCGACTTACTCACATATAGGTTAGACTGGGGTAATAATTGTACTTAGTATAGCTTTAATGTTTCATTCTCATGACACACAAGTCATTCTCTTAACTGTCTATCAATCAACTGGAGCATGTATCAACTTGTTCAAAATCCCAGGCATTTCTTGACCAGAGGGTTGGGTCAAAGTTGAATTCCATTTATTCTGTGTTTACAGGTGAACCAAGGCAAAGTTACTAGAAGCATCTAACGCAACAGTATGATCAAGTACTCGTGGCACGAGTAGCTCGGGCCATTAGATGTGAGCAATGCGGTTATCATGAACCTCGCGAGACTCAGCACTCAGCGCTGTTTGAGGTAAAGTCTGGAATGCCGGGCGGAGGGAGCCACTTGAGGGGGGAGGGGTGACCACACAATCCTCCTCCCTGATTCCATTTAGATTCCACTTTTAGGTGCAGCCATTCTTTCCTCCGTGGCGTGCAGGCGACACGTGTTTATGACCACACGCTCTCTCTCCCTCTCTCACTTGCTCTCCACCGAACCTAGTCATTAACATAAACACTGACTGACACTTGTTTGTGCTTTTAATTGCGTCTGGATGTTGTGTCTCTTGTGAACACACACATTAACATTTCTCAGTTTTTTTTACCACAGTACAATGCAGATGGAGTGTATACAGGAATTTACCACATATAACCGTGTTTGCTGCACAAGCATATTGGACTTGTATAGTCTACCAACCTCCTAACATTATGTACAGTAACTACTATTTGTAGAATGCGCAACTCACATTTTTTTACCAACGGTCAATGTTATTATAGTAATTTCCGCCCCAACGTTTCAATAGTGTCAATAAACTGTTCCAGGGCCATGGAATAATATATGAATGAATGTGAATAAAGACAGATCATAACGCATACTTATGTTGGATATAATGACTCAGTGTTGCCATGGTCCATATACATAAGGAAAAATATTTAGTAAGCGCTAGTAAGCGCTTTAATAAACGCAAAAGTAAGAGAGAGACAAATTACATCACATGTTTGCCACACATGCCTGTGTTTGTTTGTTGTGAGTTTTTCCCCTGGCTGACTTCACAGCAACAAAGATGTCTCATGGACTGTCAAAATGGATTCTGATCCTTCCGGTTAAAAAAAGTCCTGCACGAACATACTGTAGCCCTCTCTCTGGCCCTGCACAGACCCCCGTGAACAAAGCAGCGCTATTGGACGGTAAAATATGCATGTCCCAATGAAATATGTATGCAGCCGTGTGTCATCAGCGACATGGGATCTACAAAGGCTGAAACGAGCACACGAGCACACATCACTGTACCTCGGTTCCCGTAAATGTAATGGCTGTAGACACAAGGAACATCTGGGAGAATAATTAAAGGTGCCATAACTGTATTTGGTGTGCATCTTAGCACACTTAACTGAACCACTCGTTTACTGTATTATAATAACCTCCACAGTGGTGCAAAGGGCATGCAACAGAGGAGACGGTGCATGCCACTATTGTTTCAGAATTAAACACCCCAAATATCTTTGGGAAACAGGATTGTTTTACTGTGGATGGCCTAATCTACTCAGTCATGGTGGTTTGAAGGGAATGTTTTCATGTTTTAACAGGGTTGGTTCCAGTTTTCCCATCACTGCAGTGATCTAACTAAAGAGGGGAAGAGAGGTTACATGGATGAGCTGTGAATTACACCCTGGAACAGCCTACGCAAGCCAGCCTGAATGCTCGGGATCTACGGAGTGTCATCGATGATTATATGAAATTTATAAGGAGCAGCATTATGTGTTCTGCGTACGGTGACATTCTGTCCCCTCTGAGCAAAGATAAAAGTAAGGGCTTTTTGTATCCATTACCAGAAATAAGCCCAAGGCTGTAGAACCATCAGATAATCTCCCCATGACTCAGGCTCCTACAATCAACACAAAAGCATTAGAAGCACAACAGCTTGACAACAGTCAAGTACATGAGGCTGTAACGAGGGGAAGCTAGCTGCCTGTAGCCTCTCGCTTCTGCCTCTCAGGTGTCTGCTGCTTTGCAGGTATGTGTTACCATAATAGAGCATTTAAGAGGGCCTCTTGTTGAGGGCCCTTCCCTCCTGTCTCGGCACACAGACTCCAGTGTAAACTGGGGTGCCTCGCCAATTTAGCACAGTCTTGTTAGTTAGGGTATTGCACAATGGAAACTGTCATGTGGCTTGTAATGTGTAATTGAACTTGGAGACATTTTGCTTGAGAATATTCAGACCTTGCTCGATTGGGTTTCACTTGGAAAAGCCGTCAGATATATAGCGAACTGTTAGCTCTAAGCCTGTTTTACCAAGCAGAGGGACCGGGCTGGGGAACACTTCTCAGAGTCACTTTTCCCAAATGGCTGCATGTCCAGTGCAGTCGCACCCTTCTCTTATGTCCTCAAAACCACAACCCACCACCCTCTCTCTCGCTCTCTCACTCTCTCCCTCTCTCCCTCTCTCTCTCTCTCCCTCTCTGTGTCTCTCTACCACTCCACCCTGCCTTCGCTGGGACGTTTTTGTCCTCTGGAACTTTAATTATATAAAAGCGGATAAAAATACAGCACCCTGTGAATTTATGGCTCCTGCAGGGTTGCCATTGTAAATATGAACTTTTCAGACATTCGCTCTGAAACCGGAGCAAGAAAACAGAGTGACCGCAGAGCTTATACACAGTCACCGCAACACAGAGCCACAGTCACTATACTCCCACCGACAGCCTCTTGGTATTAAGGCTCAGACACATTATGTTGTCCATACACACACACACACACACACACACACACACACACTTTTATATATTCCCCTGTACTGTTCCCATATATATTCATATAAATACAGAAACATTTACATTTTGTAAAGATTTGTGGGTGTTTACAGAAATACACACACATAGTTGCCATTATCCATGACATCCTGGTGCATATTCCGGTCTAGTTTACAGACTGTGAAAAGACAGCCATCTTACTGTATTCCTGTCCAGTGTAAACCTCTCATAACCATCTCTACCTCAAGTCACAGTGACACATCCCTTAAACACAGGGCCCTTTCTCCAGCCTGGACATATGACTCAATGTTAATGACAGTATTGAGCGTTTTATAGAGAGTCATAATTACACTCATCCAAAACTACATTCTATGGAGTTAGCGCGTCTCTCTCTCTATCTCTTCTCTCTCTCTCTCTCTCTCTCAATGACAGCTGCTTTTCCCGGTAAAGTGCCTCATTTCTCAGACGATAATCTATTGCCGTACTCCCAGCGCTTACATGCAGCTACACGGTGAGTCAGCGCTGTAATTCCGTCATTAGCTGGGTAATTTGTGTGCTGTCTGCGTGTTGAAGCTCTAAGTGCCAGCTTTGGTTTGACCCCGGGGCAGCCTGTGGGTTTGACTGATGCCAGTCTACCCATACAGCGTCAGTGCCCTGATTTCAACAATAGGCCTGGACTGTCACGTCAGGCCCTGAAATGCCTACATCTTTGACCCCAGACCAGCTGTAAACTCACATCCAAAAATTCTAAAAACTCTTACTGTATGCACTTACTTAGACATACCACATATGTATTTCTCAAAATCAACTAATTCTACCAAAACACCAGCATTAGTATTCTCCTTATAGTAGATTTTTGATGTGAACCTTTTTGTGTTGTCTCCTTTAGAAGAAGTATAGAACACTGTTCTACAGGAAAAAGTCAGAGAAATGCTGTAGTAAAGGTTTCATTGTGCTATTGGCTGAGTGCAGGTGAAGGTGGATGAAAACGAACACTGAGACACCAACAAACAAATGAGCACAGAGAAGCGATATAGCAATAAAGACCCGTTATAAAAACACTTTATTCTTTATTCAAACTAACGTTACGTTGTACATCGACAATCAACAACCAACACCATTCCCCAGACATTACTGTACTGTATATACCCTCACAACACAACAGGTGCAATGAATGAATGTGAGTGATTTATGAATGGAAGTCCAGTGCAGCTGGGGTGCGCTGAAAGTATGGATGGCTGCAGGCTGGTGGTTAGTACATGGCGAGGTAGAATGGGGTGGACACCAACAAAACACAATTTTATACTGTACCCATTAATCTTTTTGAAAGATTTTAAATATACTTCAAAATTGTTTTGATGTAGCCAATTGTAGTCCACTTGAAATTTGTGTAGGTTTTGAACTTAAATGTAACAGTTTGTGTAAACATTGTTACATTTGCTGTAGCTATATATCGTTTTGAAGGTGGTTAAGTTTGAATGAGAAAGGAATTCATGAATTTTGGAATATGTAGTCACTGAATGAATTTTGTGCCAAAGCAATGAAAAATTATCCACAGTTTGGTTCATATACTGCTGTTGTGGTGGCTGTGTAAAGAGTTTTGAAAAACTGAACCCACTATTAAAAAAAGCATGTAACCAATTCTTAAAAACTGTGAACAATGTCTCTGGGAAGAAGAGTGATGGAAATGACGGCCCCTGCCCAGTTTACACACACAGTACATGGGGACTCCAAGACGTTGTGTACATGTGCGCTTTAACCAATTGCACGCAGAGATACACTCACCTAAAGGATTATTAGGAACACCTGTTCAACTTCTCATTAATGCAATTATCTAATCAACCATTCACATAGCAGTTGCTTCAATGCATTTAGGGGTGTGGTCCTGGTCAAGTCTCTCCTGAACTCCAAAATGAATGTCAGAATGGGAAAGAAAGGTGATTTAAGCAATTTTGAGCGTGGCATGGTTGTTGGTGCCACACGGGCCGGTCTGAGTATTTCACAATCTGCTGAGTTACTGGGATTTTCACGCACAACCATTTCTAGGGTTTACAAAGAATGGTGTGAAAAGGGAAAAACATCCAGTATG